>JAPMLY010000749.1:0-167627 GCA_026401115.1 Tetraselmis chui
GGGGGAGAGGTTGGGAAGAGGGCGGGGAAGGTGTGAAGTGAGGAGGGGAACCCATGAGGGGTGGAGAGTGGTGGGGGGGGATGCATGTTTGGGGTTGAGGTTTGCGACGGGGAGGCGGTTGTGGACATTGTCGGATGGTTCGGTGAGAACTGCGGCGAGAAGGCGAATTGGGATAGAGAGGGGGGTGGTGGACCCCGTGAGTTTGGAGATGGATTGGCAGGATTTGAGGATGATGGAGGAGGGGGTGGCGCGGAGGAGGACTTGTGACCATTCGGTTATGTGATTTTGCCAGAGGGGGTTAAGACGGGGAAGGAGGGAGGTGTGTGTCTTGCGGGGTGAGAATTCGCGGTATGCTTGTTTGTATGTGTGTGGGTCTGTGATATGTGTGGCTCTGTCTCTAGTGATGTAAGGAGCGCGGTATCCTGGCTGGTGAAGTGGGTGCGGATTGTGGAGGCAATGGGGTTGGTGAGGGAGAGGGGGGGATGTTGTGAAACATGGTTCCGGCATCGCGTTGGGCGCGCACTAGGCATCTTAGCGTGGGGGGGGAGAGACTGCCTGACATTATCGATTCAGTGGGCCAGTGGGAGTATGTTGTGGAGATGTTGTGTATGTGGGCTCTGGCCATGTGGCCCCTATAACCGGGGGAGTTCAGTATTTTGTGGAGGTGGCAGACAGTGAGTTGTGCGGTATGGGCTCTGAGGGAGGGGAGGCCGTAGCCGAGGTCGGAAGTAGGCCGGTGTAGGGCTGTGCGGGGGAGGTTGCGTACCGAGGAGACGGCGGAGCGGAGGGCGCGGCATATTTGACCTTCGAGGATGTCCAATTGGGAGTCGCTGAAGAGGCCAAGTTGGAGGGTAAAGTGTTTTCCGAGTAGGAGGCCACGGATGACGCGAATTCTGCGGGACTGGGTTAGTAGGGAGGAGGAGAGGGCGTTGATGAGGGAAGTGGTAGTGCGTTTGAGTTCGTGCCAGTGTTTGGTGAAGGTGAGGGAGGTGTTGAGTTCGACAGTAACGAATTTATGTAAAAAGTCGCGAAGTATGTCATTCATCATCCTCTGGAACGTGGCCAGTGCATTGCACAGTCCGAACGGCATGGCGACCCATTCCATTAAGCCATCAGGGGTCTGAAACGCCGTCTTGTGGATGTCATGGTCACGCACTAGAACTTGCCAGAAGCCTGAGGCGAGGTCGATGTGAGTGTAGAATTTTGCGTCCTTAAGCTCATCGAGTGTGTCGTCCACACGCGGAAGTGGGTAAGTATCTTTACGCGTTACTTCATTAAGGCCACGGTAGTCAATGCACAGACGAAGCGAGCCATCAGCCTTGCACACAAAAAGAATTGGCGAGCCGAACTTACTGTAGCTGGGACGGATTAAACCAGCTTCCACTCCGTCTTTGAGCTGTCGATTCAGCTCAGCGCGCTCTGCAGGTGACAATCTATTCAACCGCTGACGTTTCATCGGGCAAGTTGTTTCAATGGGATGATCCCACTGTCGGCTTACATGTGGAGAGTCGAGGCGCCCGCCGGCGGCGCAGCGACGGCGGCCCCGGAGAGGGCTGCGCTCGCAGGCCCGTCGGCACCTACCTCTACCTCCACGCGGTGGGCGTTGGTAACCCCATAGCCGTGCCAGGCTTGGCACGGTAGGGGGCTAAACGAGGTACCGACAGCTGCGATCCGCAGGATCAGCAGCTGTCGGGAAGCCCTGTACCGAGGGTTTTGGAAAAACAAAATATCCGTACACCGGCATAGGGATCTCACGCTCGGCCAGTCCGATGTGTCTTTTCCGCGACTAAATACTCGCAGATACTCTCCCGACGATGGGGCGGGGGCGGCATCTGCGAAATATTTTTTGGCGAAGAAGGGTACGGACTGATCAGCGGAGGGACGAGGGTGTTGGAGCTGGCGGCGGACAACTGGGAAGCAACGCTAGGGCACGGCGCTCGCTAGCAGTCGCCGGCCCTGCGAGAGCCTTAGGTCTCCCCTGGGGGCGAAGCCTGATGCTACGCAGGACGGAGGTGGGTCGCAGCCGGAGGAGAGGCATGGTCTGGCGGCGGCAGTCATTAGGATCGCCCGCCGCCGGAAAAGCCCGGTACGGGGGGCTTTTGGAAAAATTCCCGTACCCACCATCTTTTGAGGACCGGCGACTCGATCCCTGTGTTCTTCCAACCCCTTCCCTAGTCGGTACCCGGTTATCGATAGGTTGCCTCACGCAGTGTGCCTAGGGTTATCGTAACGGCACACTGCTCGTAAAGGCGGCCCCCTAACAACGTAAACCACCGGGGGAGGGTGCGGACGGCCACAACGCGATCAAATAGGTGTTGGAAACAGACGGGAGAAGGACAGGGGACAGGAGAAAATCTGGCTCGGGGGCAGGAGAGCCAGCCGGACACCGACTGCAACCTAGTTATTTTCTCTTCTCAGCCCCCGAAGGAGGAGAGAAGACTCGGCTAGGTGGCGAGCTGCGTCGGATGGAGCGGCTAATACCTCGGGCGGGGTTGAGCACGGATCGAGGCGGGACCGACGACGACCTATGCGAGGGGGGTTTTTCACCTGCCTTTCCCCCCAAGCTCCGGCACGACCGGAGTCGCACAAGAGCCGAGGTCAGGCAGGTTCGCCTCGACCAGCTCAAGCTGAACAACCTTGCAGATCAGCGACCCCGCAGCGGCTGGAGCGGGCCGCGTATCGTGGAGACTAGCGACATTTTAAATTTCATACTGTATCCAAAAAATTACGTATAGATTAGAAAATAATAAATACCTTGATACGGGTATGTTTTAGACGGTATCGTCACTGCCATTGGAGAGGTTGGGATTAGTGGTTCACGGTCTACCTCACGCTTCTAAATCCAGTTAGGCGTAGCAAAAGGGGGGGCCAAGAGACAGCAGCCGGTTTTTACTGGTATTGGAGTGTTTTATTTCAAATTATTTCATTTTTTCCTGGAGAGTCGACATGATGCATTAACTCCGGGAAGTCATCGTAAAGTAACGACCGGAAGTTGTCACGTTGGTCTGCTGTTAACTCCTCTCCAGTGTGAAATTCAGGTGGTTGGTCGGCGGCTGGCGTAAGTTCAATTACGTAGAATTCAGCATTACGTCCATTGTTGCGGCGCGTCTTGCGCATGAGTTTCTGAACTTTGGTAGACGACATGAGGAGACACTTAGGACGTCGTTCCTCTTGTTGAGTCTCAAGTGCTGTGCCGTCCATAAGAGTAAAAACCCGCCTGGTAGAACCAAACTGTAAAGAGGCCCGTTCGTCGTCAAGCCATGGTAAACCCATGATTAAATCAACATCACGTAAATCACGTAAGACGTAAAAAGTCCGTTGAAATTCGTGTCGAGCCAGCTCAAAAGTACCATCACATATTGTCGAAGAAGTCACACGTTATCCGTTGACAAGTCGAATAAGGGTCTTGGTTAAAGACTCTCGAGTCTGTAAAGCAAAGCGTCGTACGAAGTCCTCAGAAACGAAGTCAAGAGTCGCAGCGCAATCCACCAAGCCAACAATATGGTGTCCACCATCTGGAGTTTTCACAGTCAGCTCGGTGCGAATTGACGGTCGAGCTTCCGTGAGGTCAGTCAATAGGGCTGTAGCTGGCGGAGAAAATTGTTGTAGCGTAGCGATGGACTCTTCCGTGTCGACATGAGGTGCATGTACAAAGATAGGTTGGCCAGGTTTTGTAGGCGAAGCCGGATCGTAAAAAGCACAATCGGCGTCGACTAACCACACCTGTACATGCCATGGAGCTCGAGCAACCACCTCCCGTTCGGCTGGGCTCTCCAATGATTGACGAGTAAAAAGCTGTGTTTGAGCTGGAAATTCTTGGTAGAGTTTCCAATGTTTAGTGAGATGGTTGAACTTTGCCCATTTCGGTAGAACAATAACAGGCATCGTAGATGTTGGAGTTGTTCTACGACAGCTCTCAAAATGATGTCCAATATGTTCAGCCAACTCCAAGGGTGGATTTATAAACACCCGTTCTCCTGACAAACCCCTCTCAAGAATCGAGTCACTCGGCGAACAATGAGGTAAGTCACCGTTCTAGTTTAGACCCTCATCATCCGCACATCCCTCCAGGGTAAAGTCAAATCGTGCGTGCAAAGGTTCGAAAACAGAGTTAACTTGCTTCCAATCAATCGAACGCATGGTTACATGTTTACGAGTTTGTCTCTGCTTTGTCTGACGACGACGACCTGCTACTAGCGTTGCATGTGTCGTGTATGTAGTCGATGGAGATGTCGAGCGTGTGTCGACGACCTCCGTCGCTAACATTGTCTCAAGACGAACAATATATGTAGCCGGCTGCTCTCGTTCGCTAGCAGAACAGCCTTGCCACCATCATTGCTTCTTAGACGGTGCTACAACTGCCGCTTTGCCCTTCAGTTCGGGGCACTAAAACAGTCGGTGTCTCTTCTTGTGGCACTTGAAACGCAGTCCCTCCTCAATGTGCTTCTTGCGCTCCTCATGAGTCAACGCATTAGCGATAGTGCTGAAATCAATTCGGCCAGAGTATGACGAAGTTCGGCTACGATCACCACCTTGACTGCCTCCTCGTCCACGGCCACGACCACGACCACCACCATTGCGTTTCCATATCTTAGAGGCTCCCACCAACGGGTCATCAAAGTTGCGCTTCATGGTTGGTTGTCCTCCTCCAGGTGTTGTTGATGGATCAGCTGTAGACCTCACACATCCGAGATGCGGCGAATCAGTTACGACGTCGTTAAGGAAGTTTTGTAGCTCCACAAGCTGAACGTTGTAACCTCTCTGAGAGCGATGTGACTTAGCCTGAGTCTTCAGCTCGAAGTTAGCCAGACCATTGATAAAGCGAACACACTGAACATCAGCCGTAAGTTTTTGACAAGACCGACGTAAGAAGTCGTTGAACTGCATGGTATAGAGAGCGTAACTCATGCGTCCTTGCGTAAGGTTGAGCAGAGCGTTAATCGCATCATTTTGTATGTTGGGGAGAAAAGTCGTCTTCCGCAGCTCCGCGACAAGAAGGTCAAACGTGGAAGGGATGGAGGCTTGCACTTTCCGGTTCAACCACCAGCCGTTCAGGTGTCGAGAAAACTGCGAAGTAACCCAAATAACGGAGTCATAAGAGTCAGCCGTAATTCCGAGCAAAAGAAAGCGATGAGGTTGCGCCTCGAGCCTATCCTCCACTTCACGGGCATCTTTACCAGACTGAAATGGCGAGTTAACCGCTACTTTGCGCTAAGTCTCGGTAAGGGTCACAGGTAAGCCAACCAAATTAGTCGTAGGCCTCGGGTTGCCCACACGTAAA
Source organism: Tetraselmis chui (assembly GCA_026401115.1). NCBI lineage: Eukaryota > Viridiplantae > Chlorophyta > Chlorodendrophyceae > Chlorodendrales > Chlorodendraceae > Tetraselmis > Tetraselmis chui. Next base: position 5,282 of record JAPMLY010000749.1, read on the forward strand.
TCAGTCGGTGTCTCTCCACTCAACTGATTGATGTAGCCACGAATGAGAAGCCATACATGGCCAAAATCAACCGACGAAAACCGGGGGTACATGAAAAACTGCCTCGGGATAGACGTGTCGTCATGGAAGAGTGCATGGGGCGTATACACTGTGTTGCGAGACATGGTTTTGTGTGATAATCAAGTTGCTACACAGCAATGTTGGTCAAGTAGCATCGTGATAGTACGGCTGTGACTCAGCACTATGAGATGATAAGCCAATCAACAATAGAGAGGATTAGGTTGCTGATGGTGGCAAGTTGCTGAGCGTTAGATATCATCTAAAGGCTCAGAATATATGTTGGCGTGTGCTCACCACAAGGTGAGTGCGTGTCCTGTGATAGGCAAGTGCTAGGCACTTGCTGAGGGTGAGATGACATGCAGTGTCACTCACCGAGTGTAAGGTTTCTTCATTGCCCCCTCAACTTTGACAGGTTATGGGCCCTCTAGCTGCTAGTTGTTGGAGTCATTTGTCTTGACTGGAACCTAGAGCTTGCTTCTCGAAGAGTGGTAGACCTTTGTGGTGTCGCACGATACGTGAGGTGCGGCTGGCTCACAAAGTGGCTGGCTCTTGCTTGTGTTTGTAGCTTTACTTCGATACCCGGCTGGTAGCGACTTGTTTGTGTCGCTTGGAGCCGGCTTCAACCCCCGAACGCCGACTCGTGTGACGTGAAGATCGGCTTCCTTTTCTTTGTTATAGCTTGGCGCTTTCTGGAATTTTATTCGCTTCCGGAGCTTGTCACCCGCCAGTTTCTTTTCTCGTGAAAGCCGACAGTGGTCCGGGGGAGTGGGAGGCAGCTATCAAGAGCGAGTACGACTCACTTGTATCTCGGAAAACCTGGACATTGGTCCCTTGTCCTGCCGGTCGCAAACTCGTAGATTCCAAGTGGGTGTTCAAGCTGAAGCGCGATGCCAATGGACAGATTGCAAGGTACAAAGCAAGACTTGTGGCTCGCGGGTTTACTCAGGAGAAGGGTGTGGACTACCACGAGACCTTCGCTCCCACAGTGAGGGTGATTTCTATTCGAACGTTGCTCGCGCTTGCTGCTTATAATGATTGGGAGGTGGAGCAGCTTGATGTGGTGACGGCATTTTTGGAGGCCGATATCGAGGAGGAAATCTACATGAGGCAGCCGGAAGGATTCCGTCACTTCGACATCAATGGAGAGGAGCGAGTGTGCTTGTTGAAGAAATCATTGTATGGCCTCAAGCAAGCTCCAAGGAACTGGAATAAGACCATCACATCATGGCTAGAGGAGTATGGCTTTACCCAATCCAAGGTGGATCCCGGCATTTACGTCTTCATCAAGGAGGGTGAGCTTTATGTCTTGGCGTTGTACGTGGACGACAGCATCATCGTCGGACCAGCGGGTAGCTTCATCGTTGGGTTCAAGTCGGCTTTCGGCGAAAGGTTCAACGTGCAAGACCTCGGTCCAGTGTCTTGGTTGCTTGGCATGACAGTCGAGCGTGATCGTGGCAGCCGCACCATCAGGATTGGACAACAACAATACGTCTTAGATATGTTGGAGCGCTTCAACATGATGGGCTGCAAGCCAGTGGGCTCACCTATGGCGGTCGATGCTTTGAGCAATTGTGTGGAGACGTCGACATCAAGGTTGCCTCCCGGTCTAGTGCCGTACCAAAGCTTGATCGGCAGCTTGTTGTATGCTTCCGTAAGCACACGGCCCGACATCACCATGGCTGTTAGCCACCTTAGTAGGTACATGTCCGACCCCTCTCAGTCACATTGGGAGCAAGCCAAGAGGGTGCTTCGCTACCTCAAGGGGACCGCAGAGTCGGTGTTGATGTACGGTGGCGCACCCTCAGCAAAGCTGGTAGGATGGTCAGATTCTGACTACGCGAGTGATATTGGCGAGCGGCGCTCTCGCACGGGGTATGTGTTCATGCTCAACGGTGCAGCGGTGAGCTGGAAAAGTCAGCGGCAACAAACTGTGGCGTTGTCGACAGCGGAGGCAGAGTATATGGCGCTGACTGCGGCCACTGAGGAGGCGATGTTTTTGAAGCAACTACTCCACGAGTTTCACCAAGACTCCGGGTCTCCCATCACAATTCACGAGGACAATCAGAGTTGTATTGCACTCAGCAAGAATAGCATGACGACCGGACGCAGCAAGCACATGGACGTGAGGTACCACTTCTGTCGGGAGAAGGTGGAGAGCGGAGACATCGAGGTGCAATATTGTGCGACGGAGAACATGCTTGCTGATGTGCTTACCAAGCCATTAGTGAGTGCAAGGCATAGCAAGTTATGCAATGCCATCATGGGATTGCCTGCGTAGCAAGGGGGAGTGTTGCGAGACATGGTTTTGTGTGATAATCAAGTTGCTACACAGCAATGTTGGTCAAGTAGCATCGTGATAGTACGGCTGTGACTCAGCACTATGAGATGATAAGCCAATCAACAATAGAGAGGATTAGGTTGCTGATGGTGGCAAGTTGCTGAGCGTTAGATATCATCTAAAGGCTCAGAATATATGTTGGCGTGTGCTCACCACAAGGTGAGTGCGTGTCCTGTGATAGGCAAGTGCTAGGCACTTGCTGAGGGTGAGATGACATGCAGTGTCACTCACCGAGTGTAAGGTTTCTTCATTGCCCCCTCAACTTTGACACACTGCACGACGGAAAGTTTCCCATTGAGTCACGTAACCAAAGTTAAGTAACTCGCTCTTATGCTTCATGGCACGAAGTAACCCCGTCTTGGCGGGCGTAAGATTCAGACCACCGACACCGATTGTTTCCGGGACGACGTAAGAACCATCCGGTTTGATAGTCGACTGAGCTGTCACAGCCTGCTCGAGCTGAGCATGAGTACGCAAATGGGTCGTAACGCACGGAACATGAAAAGAAGCCGAGTAGACGTAAACGAGATGTTGTCCGACAAGTACCGCGACACGAACATGTGCGTCAATCAACAGCGTCAAATCATCCGGAGTCAAGATAAGGCCGGTTTCCTCATGCAACTCACGGACGGCAGCATCGACAGGCTCTTCGTTAGCAATTTTTGAACCAGCCGGGAGCCAAGTTTTACCATTGCGAGGCTCACGTTGTAACACAAGCTTAATGTCGGAAAGCTTAGTCCCTCCAACATGAAGTACGACCACTACGTAACGTCCAAGTCCAATAGAAGCCCTTCCGAGTCAATCAAGCAACGTCGAGCGAATCAAACGATAGCGAAAACGTGTGTCGACCAAAGAGCTCTGAAACCAGTGTGGCGGTTAGCCTCCTACAGCTAACTGATAGCACAAATATGTTATGTTCTTTTCAGTTCTGTCGCTGCTTGATGTCAATGTGGTGGTGTAGATGGGAGATGATGAGAAGATGTCTCACTGCTTGTACTTTAGCAGTAAATGTTGTAAATGAACAAAGGAATTGTTAAATGGTTCTGTCACCTCCCTCTACAGCACATGGCTTAAATAGCTTTCCGCCCATATAGCTTACGCTTGCTTGCACTCGCTTACGTGGCAGGCGTTAGGGCTTTCCAACCGTCATCAACGGTCTAGCGACGCGGCTTGTCTAGCACGGAGAATCACGGCGCGGTTCATTCTGCATCGGAAATATCGCTTAGGCGCGTCTTTTGGCTAGTTAGATTAATTGTGCGTACCTATACGTACCGGGAGGTACTAGTCGTACATAGCGCATCCGAACCCTTGCTAATATTACAGTAGCGACGTACCCACGTTGTACTTCCGTCCGATGGAAAAGCACGAATTGGAATTAGTAACGAGTACTTGTACAATGTCATGCAATGTAATGTTGCAGGACTATACTCGTCACAAATGCTCTCCTGGAGCATACATTGTATTTATTTATAGATAAGGTAAAAGGTACCTGCAAGCGCCGTGTTTTTCAGCGTTAGTTGCGAGGTTTGGTTTCTTGTGTTCTCTAACGTTTCATCTGCTCCTTGTAGTTTGTCACTCCTACTCTCTTGCCCCCCCCCTCCTTTTTCCCAGTCCACGTTCCTATTGTAATCGTTTTTTTTTCATCATCTGCTACATGTACATGTACATGATATATGTACGGTACGGTAGTGCTTCCCTACGCCGTGCCTTGGATTCCATTACCATGTTGTCACTCTCCTTCTTTTCGTTTTTCCAGAAGGTACCCTTACAAGAAACCTCGACGCTTTGCAAGAGGGCACTGCTGACGTTGTGACATGCGTTCTTGATCCTCGGGCTTAGGTTTTTTCCTCTCTTCTTCTTTTCGCTTGCTTGCTTGGTTGCCTCCACTCTTTGTTCTTATAAGAACTTTCGTTTATCTTACAAGAAACCACCAAGCAAAAAGGAGAATATAATGGAGAAAAAAAACCCCACAGGCCTCTCTTGTTTCCCCCCAAATTTTCCGTGATGTCCACGTTCCGATATATTGCTTCTTGTAATAAAACATCCCCCTGATGTCCACGTTCCGATGTATTGCTTCTTGTAATAAAACATTCCCCTGATGTCCACGTTCCGAAATACTGCTTCTTGTAATAGAGCTTTCCCCTGATGTCCCCGTTGGACGGTTAGCGAGTGCTATGACCACAACGGTGTCCCGTAGGCATGGTACACCGGACGGAGACGACGGCGATAACGAACCCATGTGGTCGTTAGAACTCGCTTCGTCGTGGGCGCGCTTGGACGCTGCGTGCGGTTCTCACGCTCTCGCCGAGTCTGAACCCTTGATAACCACAGCCTTAGCGATGCTCCCCCCGAAACGTCCAACGGTGGCTCGCGCCGGCTGCGTTGCCAAAGCCCGATCAAACAACGAGCAGATTGCTCAGTCCCTTGATGGCCTACCCTCGCTCGTCCCTCTTTCTGCGTTTGCCACGGACATCTTTCCAAAGCTACAAGCCGACATTAGTGAGCGCGTCGACTTGCTTCGCGTCGCGAAGCTCGCTCCCACGTTTTCCAACAACGCTCGGCCGGAGTCTAGGCGTTTTCTATCTCGTCTCGGCCACGGCGCCCTTGCGTTCTTGGCTTCGGACCCGCCTACTTCGGGTCGCCTGGGCGAGCTCCGTGACAAGTTCCCTAAGCACTACGACGCAGTTTTCCGCGTCGCGGTCTGTCGCATCTTCGGTCTACCCTCATCCCGCATCCTCTTTTCTCTACGCTCCCCCACTGCTTGTGCTTCTTGCCATCTCTCGGTTCAAGCTATGCGGGGTGCGTTCTCGTCGGCGGGTGTTGACATGTCGGATGATGCGTGGGCCATTGCTTTTGCGGACCATTTGGCTCGTTGCGGCGGAGATGCTTCGGTCCACACCGCTCGCTCTTGGTTAGTGACGGCCCTTGCGGAAATCACCTCCGAGGCTCGTGGCGCACTCGGGGTTGGCGTCGAGGTTCTCACAGATCCCACGATGTTAGTTCAACTCCCCAACGGCAACGACGGTCTCCCCGCGGATGTGGGTGTCTTGCACTATCACGGCATCCGAGGCTCAAAACTTGCCCTTGATGCCGTGGTTTCCGGTTTGTTCGGCGTGTCTAGCCCCCTGTCACCCGAAGTCGCTCTCCGCCATGCTGAGAAAACCAAGTTCGAGAAGTCCTCGGAGGGGTTGAGGAGTCGCCCCGACATCGGCTTCATTCCCTTTGCAGTCACGGAATTTGGTACTCTCGGCGGCCACGCCATGGCTTTCTTGACGGAGCTAGCCAAGCACGCAGCCGCATCTAAAGGGATGCATGTGGGCAAGTTGTTGGCCTCCTGGCGTCGAAAGGTCTCTCTCGCCGCCCATGTTGCTCACGCGGACAACGTCTTGCGCGGTTTGTCCGCCGCTGCGGGCGGCATGGAGGCCGCTTCTTCCTCGGCTGGGATTATTGAACCATGCAAACACAGTTAGCGTGGAAGATAACGTACGCAAACGTAGTTACAGTCACAGTCCCGCAAACGGAACAGTTAAGGCGACAACCAGCCTACATGCGTGGTGTCGGGACAACAGAAGTGAGAGAGCTGAAGCCTAGCGACAGCTCTGTACCGAGTCAAACAGTTTAGCGGTATGTCCGATCTAGACATGTACTAATCATATCTAGAGTAGCTTACAGTAGCTATCTGCAACTAATACGTATGCGGTATTACTTACAACACTCCCCCTGAAGGTAGCTACGGGATGAAGCGTTGCATTGGGTCTTGTCCTCCAAGGATCGCACTTCGGTGTCGTGCTAATGCAGGTCCTCGGAGGGGTTTGGTGAGCATGTCAGCCACCATCTGGTCAGTGGGGAGGTACCTCAACTTGATGGTCCCTTGCTCCACATGGTCTTTGAGAAAGTGCCACTTCATGCCGATGTGTTTAGTCTTCTCGCTGACCAAGGCATTCTGGGAGTATGCAATGGCGCTTTGGTTGTCCTCCCAGATGGTGGTGGTTTCGGTGATGGGGGAGTCGAAGATTTCCCCCAGGAGTTGTCGGAGGTGGAGTCCCTCCTTGGTGGCGTCAGCCGCAGAGTAGTACTCGGCTTCACACGTGGATTGAGCCACACAAGTCTGTTGTTTGGACTTGTAACTGATTGGCCCGCGTCCGAGGGTGAAGAGATAGCCGGAGCGAGACTTGCGGGTGCTGCTGTCGTTGGCCCAATCAGCGTCGGCAAAGCCTGTGAGTTGGAGACTGTGGTCCAGGCCCCCCCCCAACGTCAAGCGCATGTTGATGGTGCCATGGAGGTAGCGGAGGACCTTTTTCAGAGCTTGCAAGTGTGCCTCGGTGGGCGAGGCTTGGGCAGAGCCGAGGATGCTCAACGCCGTGGAGACATCGGGGCGTGTACAAACGGCGGCGTACTTGAGGCTGCCCAGGAGGCTGGGGTAGACGTCCTTGGCCACTCCTGTGAGAGAAGGCGAGTTCAAGTGTGCAAGGCCGGCGAGGAAGCCGGGGTCCATCGGAAGGGACGACGGCTTAGAGTCAGACATGCCGTACTTGGCGAGGATGTCGCGCAGGTACTTGGACTGGTCCAGCGAGATTGTGCGCGTGGAGCGATCGCGGGTAATGTGCATGCCGAGGAGTTGGGAGAGGTCGCCTAGGTCCTTGATTTTGAACCGTGCTCCGAGTTGGGCTTTGAACGATGCGAGCCAGGTGGCATCATTGCAGGCCGCGGGAATGTCATCGACGTACATGGCGATCATGGCGAAGACGTGGCCGGCGCGATAGATGTAGATGCACGGGTCGGAGACGCATTGTTGCCATCCATGGTCGACGAGCCACGCACGAAGTAGCATGTTGAACTCGCGGGGGGACTGCTTAAGGCCGTAGAGGCAACGCTTGAGGTGACAAACCTTGGACGTTCCATCGGTGAAGCCGAGGGGCTGGCGGATGTACACATCCTCCCGGATGGGGGCGTAGAGAAACGCTGTGTCGATGTCAAGTTGGCAGAGTTCAAGGTCGCGGGCGGCTGCAATGGTCAGGAAGAGACGCAGGCTGGCCATGCGGATGACCGGGGAGAAGGTCTCCGTGTAGTCCAGTCCAGCGCGTTGACTGCACCCCTTGGCGACGAACCGCGCTTTGAAGCGGGAGACGTCGCCGGCTGTATCCGACTTGACTTTAAAGATCCACATGCTGTTAACGACCATGCGGCCGGGGGGGAGGTCCACAAGGTCCCACGTGCCGTTGCTGATGAGGGAGGAATACTCCTGTTGCATAGCGGCTTGCCATTGGGGGGCTTGGGCGCTGTCCAGCGCAGCTCGGTAGGATTTTGGTTCCACACACTCTCGGGCGGAGAGGAGGGCGATGGCAGTAGGGGACGTGCCGGCAGGTGTGTGTGGGGGACCAGTGACAAGGTCGGGGACGTGAGGGTGCTCAAAGATGTCCTCTTGAGCTTTTCCTTGTTCAGGATCACAACACGCCGTTACGAGTGTGGGTGGGTAGTCGGACAGGTGGGCAACCATATCGCCGTAGCGAATGGGGTGGGAGCGGAGCCGAGCATGGCGAGGGGTTGGCGGGGGGGGTAGGGGTGTGGGTGATGTGAGGTCAATGGGGTGGGATAGGGGTGAGTCTGCGGGGACGTCGTCCGAAGAGTCGGTGATGGCCGAGTCGACGGAGGGTTGTGTGTCGAAGCCTGGGGTGTCTTCCTGAAAGACAACATGTACGGAAGTGGTGATGCGACGCGTTTCCGGATTGTAGACACGATACCCGGGTGCGTCAGGGGGATAGCCCACCATGACGCCGCGAAATGCTTTTTCACTGAGTTTCCGACGTTGTTTGTCGGGGACCTTGGCGAAAACGGCGCAGCCGAAGACGCGGAACTTGGAGGCGTTGGGCACCGACGACGTAAGGAGTGTGAGGGGGACGCCCCCATTAGGTCCGACCGAGCGACTGTACGTGCGGTTGCGAAGGTACACAACAGTGCTGACAGCGCACGACCACATGGAGTTGGGAACGGCCATGTTGTGGAGCATCGCCGATGCATTGTCCCGGATGGTGCGCCAGGGACGTTCGGCCTTGCCGAGCATGTGGTGGGCGTATGGGGCAGAGAACTGTACCCCGACGCCGAGGTGTGCGCACATCCGGCGAGTGACAGCAGCTTCAAACACAGAGTCTGAGTCAAATTTGAGGACCGGTGCGAACGCGCCCGTCTGGGAGTGATGGCGGGCATGCATGTGTTTGATGTCCAAGAGGATGGTTTCCAATTCCGAACATGCGTCGTCTTTAGACTTAAGGAACCGCACCCACATGTAGTTGGTGTGGTGGTCGATGACGAGCAAGCAGTAACGGAGGCCATGTGGGGAGGGGACATTGACCGGGCCCCAGAGGTCAGCGGACAGGTTGAGGAGGGGGTGGGATGGCTTCGCGCAAGCGGCTGTGTTGCGTGGTGCAGCTGTGGCTTTGTGAAGGAGACAAGAGTCGCACGAAACTTTGGTTACAGCGCTAGTTAACACAGGGCTAGTCGGGACACCGTGAGTATGTTGGGCCTGAAGGCTTTGCATGTTGAGGTGGCCATATCGACGGTGCCACAGGACGGGATCACACTGGGCAGTAAGGGCAACCTGAGGTGAGGGGTCAAGTGCCGGCGGTGCGGATGGGCTGGAAGGGAGGACCGGCTGGTGGGGAAGGAGGTAGAGACCGTTTCCGGACGGTTCTAGCACACCCATGCCTGTGGGTACCAAAAGCAAACCAGTGTCAGAGTTGGAGGGGAATATGAATTCACAACCGCTGTGAGTTTGCATCCAGCTCACACTAAGGAGTCGGCCGATACGCTGTGCTGAACGAGATGATAGGTCAGGGGTGTAGAGTGCATACACAGTGCGGTGAATGAGCTGGCCAGAGGCAAGTCTGACAGAAATTCGCACTGAGCCACTGCCCTTAACGTCAACGCCGACACCGCCCACGCGAGAGGGAGCGGAGGGGGGCGTGAATTTCACGAAGTCATCTCGGAACGCAGTGAGGTTAATCGAGCAGGCGGAATCAACGACCCAAAACTTTGACAGATTACGACCCGGGGCGAGGGAAGAGGAGAATGCCACAGAGCTGAATGGGACACTCACCTCGTCGTCAGCGTAGTCATCAGCGCAGTCCGCGAGGGTGGGTAGGCAGTCGGTGTCATCGGCGGGGGCGTCGTCGGCAGGGACGTCGCTCAGCAGCGCAGCGTGAGCAGAGGGGGTGCCGTCGGCGGCGCCGTACTTCTGGACTGTCAGCCTACGCTTGGCGAGATTCCACTTAAGGATAGCGTCATCCGTGGCAGTGCACGCGGACATGAGATGGTGGAGGCTGCCACAAACGCCACACTTGTTGGGTCGATGGCCGCGAGGGTTACGGTGTGGTGGGCCTCGACCGCTGTGCGAGCCGCGGCCTGCAGCGACGAACGCGGAGATGGGAGGAGGTGATATGGCCGGAGCGGTTGCGTCCGGAGCAGGGTCGTCTTCCATGTTGTGCGCAAGGTGGAGAATGCTGGCCATAACTTCATCAGCCGACATGATGTAGTCCGTGTCAAAGGCGTTGATGACGCATTGCTTCGCCTGACCGTGTGGGCCGCTGCTGGAAATACCGCGCAGCATGAGGAGACCGAGGTGGTGGGGGTGGATGGCAACGGAGCCATCAACCAGCTGGCATGTGTCGTTGTACTCGTCAAAGGTCTGGCGCATGTAGTGGACATAGTCACTGAGTGACTGACCAGGGCGCTGTCTGACCGTCAGGTTGTCTAAGAGGGGCAAAGAGCGAGCAAAAGACCGACAGTCGAGGCGTTCACAAAGGATGTCCCACGCGGCAGCGGCGCAGTCAGGGCGTGCTGGAGAAACGCATTTCATGGCTTGGTCAGCGCGCTTATTCGCGCTGGCTGCATGGAGAAGCAGCGTGTAGGCGTAGTGTTGCGCTTGTTCGTCGAGCCAGACGCCGGAGTCACGGATGGCCAGCTGAGGAATGAGGTATGCGGCCTTGATGGAGAGGAAATTAAGGAAGGTCCTCTTCCATTGCTTGAAGTCCGTGGTCGGGCACATGACGGGGACCGACATCTTCATGGACCGGTTGAGGGCGTCCTTGTCGAAGCCGGGGGCTTCGTGTGCCGCCCGGTTGATGACCACCGGGTCAATAGAGGGGCGACGACGGCCCCGGGGGGTGGGGTCGCCATGTTGGAGTGGGGGAGAGTGCCGGCCATGAAAGGGAGGAGGTGGTCCACCGGGAAAGGGAGAGCGGCCGGCCATGGGACGCGGAGGGCCGTACGAGTGCGGGTGGTCACGGTGGTCACGGTAGGGGGGGATGAGATGAGAGGGCGCCTCCGGGATATGGGGGCCGGGGTGGTGAAGGGCATATCCGGCGTGGGGGAAGGGGGGAGGTGGTGGGAGGTGATCAACCCGGATGGCGTGACGCGAGGGGTCGTAGTGCGCATCGGCACGCGCGGGCTCGCGGGGCGCATCGTGGCGGCGCTGTGCGACTGTGGGGTCGCCAACAGGGGCTGCAGCAGGAAAGAGTGTTTCTGCGTCCGGGGTTACGAAACCAGGCTGGGGATGTTCAAGCAGGTGGAGGGTGTGGCCGTCGTGGCTGTCCCGGACGGATTCGAGTGGGGCATCGTGGCGGCGCTGAGCTACAGGGGGGTGCGGATTAGTACCCGCAGCAGCAACAGCACCCTCGGCCGACTGCGAGTCGAGACGAGCTGTTATGTTCGCCACTTGCGCAACGAGCAGCGCGAGAGTATCTAGGGGGTGATCGAGGGTGCTCTGGTGAGAGCCTGACTCAGGGGAACCAACAGGTGAAACATGCGGGTTTTTTTGCGCCATTTCGACAGAGGGCAAAAAAGAAAGAGCTCGATGAATACCAGGCAGCGGTAAAAACCGCTAGCCGGACTCGTGCCTAACAGCGGTATGCAAAGAGACGGCCTGATGCCCGCCGACCCCTCGGCCTGTAGCCCCGGGGTGTCTCAGAGCACCTTTTCTTATCCTCCACCCAGTGTGGGGCACAAGTCGAGGCCAAGGCCAGGACAGGTGGAGCGCTGCGCTGGTGGGTGATTCGCTAGGCGAGGATAAAAAATAAAAATAAAAGGTAAGCTACGGCTGGCGTGCGACCTGTGGATGCGTATTCACCCGACAATGCACCCCCCCGTTCTCCAGCTTGGACCTGTGTGCACCCTGTCCACACACGACGAGTGCGTCGGTGTGGGTGGCTGGCTATCTCCGTCGGGTGGCTGACTTAAGAGGGGTGGTGGCGGGTTTTAAAATCGCAGTTTATACTGGCGATACCGCCGACTACAGGTTGAAAGTACTAGGAGTCTAAGGAAACTTGCCTTCTGCGGGAGAGCTGTCGATCGCAGCTCGCCGAACCAGGTTGTCGCGCGTGAGTGACGTGAGGCGGGGGCCCATAACCTATTGAACCATGCAAACACAGTTAGCGTGGAAGATAACGTACGCAAACGTAGTTACAGTCACAGTCCCGCAAACGGAACAGTTAAGGCGACAACCAGCCTACAGGCGTGGTGTCGGGACAACAGAAGTGAGAGAGCTGAAGCCTAGCGACAGCTCTGTACCGAGTCAAACAGTTTATCGGTATGTCCGATCTAGACATGTACTAATCATATCTAGAGTAGCTTACAGTAGCTATCTGCAACTAATACGTATGCGGTATTACTTACAACAGGGATGCCTTCTCCAGCCACGGCGCTCTTCACCCGCGCCATGGGCCGCAAGCGTCCCCGTGCTTCCTCGAGCGGCGCGTGAGGCGCCGCTTGTCACCTCCACGTGTTGCATTCTCGGCGTGGCTTAAGAGTTTCCTTAGTTTAATCTGCTAGGTTTGTGCACAATGTAGTGCTTTCCTTTTGCTGTGCTTTGGATTCCGTGATCCTCTTGTCACTCTTGCCCTCTTGTTTCCCCTCCCACTTTCCCTGTCCGTGCACATATGGTTCTTCTTGTAAACAATATTTTGATGTCCCCGTTCCGATATATATTGCTTCTTGTAATGTATATTTTTTGGGCCTCGAACGGTCTACAACGGCCTAGCCCCCCGTCACCCGGAGTCGCTCTCCGCCATGCTTAGAAGACCAAATTCGAGAAGTACTCGGAGGGGTTGAGGAGTCGCCCCGACATCCGCTTCATTCCCTTTGCAGTTACGGAATTTGGTACTCTTGGCGGCCACGCCACGGCTTTCTTGACGGAGCTAGCCAAGCAGGCAGCCGCATCTAAAAGGATGCACGTGGGCAAGTTGTTGGCCTCCTGGCGTCGAAAGGTCTCTCTCGCCGTCCATGTTGCTCACGCGGACAACGTCTTGCGCGGTTTGTTCGCCGCTGCGGACGGCACGGAGGCCGCTTCTTCCTCGGCTGGGATGCCTTCTCCAGCCACGGCGCTCTTCACCCGCGCCATGGGCCGCAAGCGTCCCCGTGCTTCCTCGAGCGGCGCGTGAGGCGCCGCTTGTCGCCTCCACGTGTTGCATTCTCGGCGTGGCTTAAGAGTTTCCTTAGTTTAATCTGCTAGGTTTGTGCACAATGTAGTGCTTTCCTTTTGCTGTGCTTTGGATTCCGTGATCCTCTTGTCACTCTTGCCCTCTTGTTTCCCCTCCCACTTTCCCTGTCCGTGCTCATCTGGTTCTTCTTGTAAGCAATATCGAACGGTCTACAACGATTCTACAACGATATTTTTCCTCCTTTCTTCTTTTTTTGCTTGGTGGCCTCCACTGCTTTTTCTTGTAAGATATTTAGCTCTACAACGATTTCGCCATCACTACCACAACAGCTTGTTCCTTTTTCTGATATATCACCATTGTAAATATCGCTTGTGGCTCTGACTACTATCTGACTACTATCTTGTTCTTCGTGTAACCAATTTATGGCTCTGACTACTCGTAATAGTAGGCAAGGCAAAAACGAGCCATCACCGTCCGTGAATCAGCCTGCCACGTCTGTTGCTCACCGTGGTTTTAATACATAGGGGCCGGATATCAGAATGTTCCGCCAGGCTGTTGTCCGAGCCAATTATGACAGCTGTATACGTACGGAGCCCTTTTTCACCCAGAAGATACGAACGGAAGAGCGCGTTGGTGATGTTGAACTAGATATTTTGTCGATCCAAGACCACGCCGCGTAAAAAGGTCAGATTCGGTAACACAAAATATCTAGAGGAAATACCTCGATATCAGCGAATCACCCTGGTATTTCCATATTTAACGTCGCATATCTAGAAGAATCTGATATTAATGTGACCAGATACTCCGGATTAATTCCGAAGAAGTAAGCAAATACACAGCGAAGCGACCCGACACATCATTGATCTTGTGACAGCACATGGCACCGGCCACGCGCCGCGAGATTGCTGCTGAATCTTTGTTCACGCGCATATCGAAGCTCCCAACAGAAGACCTGCAACGCATCTGAGCTCCGACCTCCAAGTGATACTATCAGTGCGCCAGCAGCAAGCGTTCAGCAAGAGCATAAGCCACCAGCACGCAGAGCGTCAACAGGCAAGTGGTGGCCGTAGGATGTGAAAAATGCTTCGCGGTGTGTTAGCGCGGAGGCCTGCCACGGGTGGCAGGCTCTGTTGTGGCGGAGAATATAGCGTACGGGTACTCGGTGAGACACGCAGGTTACACTCGGTGCGCGATTCGAACTTTCGAGGGGTCTTGGGCATTATTGGTCCTACCCCCCCTTCCCCATGCAACACAGTGCGGTGTATCGGAATATTCTGGCGGCTGGGGCTCATGGTTGAATCAGGAGTTTGTATTTAGGATGCGGCGGGTGCGCAGGTCAGGCTTCACCGGGGCGGGTGCAGAAGGGAGACTAGAAGCACTCTATCCTAGTCACCGGGGTTAGGGCCATCAATTGTGACAGGTCTACAGCCATTCAAAACTCGGCTGGAGTTTGCTCCGCCCACATCCATGTACCGTAGTAGTAGGGACTCAATGTGTTGACAGTGGGTGATGCAGCAGTTGGACCTGGGCATTTTTGGCGTATACGTACGCGAGTTTTTTTTTCGTTTTGTATCTACTATAGAGATAAACTACTAATTCGCGTTTCTTCGTTTATCGCAGTCTTTGTGAGCTGTGTGGCTCTGTTGTTCTGCGTTCTGGCCTTCCGTCTCCCTTTTTTTGCTAGCCTTTGTTGCGTAGAGTTTGTCACGCTTGCGCGTGGTGGTGTTGTCCTTCGCTATTTCCGTACCTGGGCCGCAGCCGCCGCGATATTGTTTACGTACTTAACGACAGTTTCGCATCGAAAAATTCTGCACCTTACATCCTCCTATCCGTTCCACGCTACATTCCAGTCTCAAGGCCGACTTGCCTGGAGTGGGATGACCCGCTTCCTCACATTGATCTGTTGTGGGCGCGACTAATGTATGGTTTATGTTGCAGGTGCTAGAGCCATTGTCACGTCGACACTTCAGTTTTGGAAACCACTTGCGCGCCACGGAGCACCACAGAGCACCGGCAGAGTGGAGATAAAATTGAACGGCTGCAGTTTATCCCTAATAGTCGTCGCTGGTTTCGAACGTCTCATTATTGCGAGGGAACGTGACGCAGCGAGGCTACGTGAACGGAAATTTTTCGCTCTGGAACTAAAATAGCTCCGTAGACCCTGAGAAAGGTCGGGTATCATAGCTCTGTTACTGCGCGGGAGAGATGGAGGCAGCCACGGAAAATCCCGTCCAGGCTGGTCTGCCGGCGGAGGGGGCGGTGGACCCCCGAGCGCTGATCGACCCCACCTCGCTTCGAATTCTTTTAATTGACAGCAGCAGCGCGAGCCAAGAGTCTGTATGCGCTCTGCTCATGGAATGCTCGTACCAGGTACGCACTCCACACGGCCTATTTTCGCATCCCCATCCCGTCGTTAACAACTGCTGTGGACCCATATTAATTCACATAAAACAATCAAGTAAAATCAAACAGTGACTTCTCACCCATAATTTGTGTACCGTCTAAATCGGTATGTATAAAGTTGCCCTCAGATATGTTGCAGCGGTATGGTCTGAACGAGCCGCGGACACGATTCGAATTCTTCGCAGGTCACTGCGTCGAAAACTTCGAAGCAGGCCCTCGAGCTGCTCAGCAAGAACATTTCCGAGACGGCCGACCCCGGGTTCGACCTCATCCTGAAGGACCACGAGCCGCCGCGCGTCAACGCCTGCCGCCTCCTTCGAAAGGTCGCCGCGCACCGCCTCCTCCGCAAACTCCCTCTCATCGTCATGTCGTCGCAAGACGACCGCGAGACCGTCGTCAAGTGCCTCCACCTCGGCGCGGCCGACTATCTCGTCAAACCGCTGCGCCACAACGAGCTGCGAAACCTATGGACGCGCGTGTGGTGGCGCCGCGTGGTGCACACCTTCAACCCGAGCGAGTCCCAACTGCAGAGCGGCCCCGTCACTAACCCCATTCCGGAACTACGCGAGCACGGGTATCCCTCGCCACCCGCGACTTCAAGCGCGAGCGAGGAGACCAAGTGCGACGAGGAGGAGCCGACGTCGAAAGAGGGCTCGGCGCCTGTCGGTGAGGGGAGCGGCGGGAAGGGAAGCGGGCACGGCAGCGGAGGCGGCGGTGGCAGTGGCGGCAACGAGACCAGTCGTGTCCCTGGCCCAGTGGCTCGCGCGTGTGAGGAGGAGGAAGGCAACGGGAACAACAGCGCGAGTAAAAACGGTCACGGCAACAGCGCGACGAAATACGGGGGGAGTAACGGAAACGGCGCGTCGACGACGCACGCGGCGGAAGCGTATGGTGGCGCTCTGAAAGGGACAGCTCAAGGTGGCACGAGGGGCGAGGGGCACCACGCGCGAGCGGCCAAGGTTGTACTTGACACCTCGACGCAATTAATGCACAGCGGAGGAGGCAGCGCGGGTGGGCTAAACGGTGCCGGTGGGGGGAAGCTGCCCGCGCGGGTGACGCTATCGAGCAAGAGGAGTCACAGCGATCACCTGTCGTTGGAGCGACGCGAGGGGGGCAAGCTGTCTGCGGAGGTGCCTATGGCGAGGGAAGTAATCAGGAAGCACAGTGCATCTATCGGTGACCGCTCCGCTCGCGGCGGCGACAGTCGCGACCGTTTCACGATGGGCTGCGGTACCAGCGGCGCGCGCGAGACGGGGAGCGAGGATACTCAGCTGCCCACGCGCGGCAGCATCGGCACCACGGTTCACGAGCGGCCAGGCTACTCTGGCGGTGGCTGGGCAGGGAAGTCGACGGGTGGCGGTGGCAAGTTCATGTCTCCCAGTGTTGGCGGTGGTGGGTCGGGAGAGAGGCCGCCTCCGCCGCAGCCGGTGTGGCCCCCTCACCCCGGCTCTCACCCACACTCTCATCCACACCCTCATCACCCCTCGGGCATGCCGCCCTCCTACCCGCCGCCCTTCCCCAACCCCATTGACATGATGCGCTCCGCGGGCGCCTTCAACCCCTACGCCATGTTTGCCCACCACGCGGCGCACGCGGCGGCGCAAGAGGCGATGCCCACCGGCGCGCACCCCGCCTGGGGAATGCGCGGCTACGGCGATGGCTCGGCCGTCCCACGACACACGGTGAGTGGACCTTCCCCCCCCTCTCTCTCTCTCTCTCTCTCTCTCTCTCTCTCTATTGTATAGAGACGATGCGTAATGGCATCGCCTTGCCCCAATCGCAATGAACTAGACTTGCGAGAATGGCATGGTTTCTAACATTTGCTATGTCATGTTTTCTGCTTTCCTCTACCCAGCCCACCTTCAGCAAGCCGATGCCGCCTGGCTACGGTCGCCCTGGCTATGACGGCAACACCGGATACCCCCCTTACCCCGGCATGGTGCGCCACTTTTCTTTATTATGTTGTGTGGTCATGCATCGTGTGTGTGAGTGTGTGTTAAATGTGATTTACAGTCAGTTCTGAAAACTCCTCCGATCTTCCCTGTCCTCGACACAGATGCCCCCGAGCCACATGGACTATACCTACGGCCAGATGCACCACGGCAGAGCGCCGCAGCCTCAGCACCCTGCTAAGATGCCCGGCTGGCCCTACATTCCTCCCTTCCCCATGGCTGGCACTCCACACGGCCACTCTATGTACGCCGACTATGACGCCTCCGCCCCTCGACCGCGCTCGAAGGAGGACGCGACCCCCTCTGACCGCACCCCCTCGCAGCAGCAGCAGCAGTACCAACAGCAGCAATACCAGCAGCAGCAGCAGCATTCGTCGATGATGAGTCGTCAGGGGTCGATGAAGCACTCGGCGCCGGCGGTGGATGAGGTGTCGCCGGCTCAGGAGGCGTCACTCCCGGATGGCCTGGAGGAAGAGCCCACGATGACGCGGAAGGAGCGGCGGGCGGCGGCGCTGCACAAGTTCAGGCAGAAGCGAAAGAACCTTTGCTTTACGAAGAAGATTCGCTACGCGAGTCGGAAGCAGTTGGCGGAGCAGCGGCCGCGGATCAAGGGACAGTTTGTGCGGCGGAAGAAGAAGGAGGAGGGGGAGGGGCAGGTGATGGACGACGGGGCGCTGGTGGAGGGGGACGCCGTGGAGATGACGGTGGGGGAGGAGGAAGAAGAGGAGGAGTACCTGCTCGACGAGGAGGTGAACGAGGACGAGCAGGGCGGCGACAACATGGAGGAGGACGAACCCATGGTGCGTGTGACCCTGAAACCACTGTTGACCTATGTTACTTTGACCTATGTTACCTATGTTACTATGTGCCTGACAGTGTCATGTGATGGTTTTGCTGTGTGTGGACGTGTGGCTGAATCGTCTGCGATGATGGTTTGTGTGTCTCAGGAACCGAGCAATCATGCGCCTGACAACGTGAACGGCGGCTCCAACAGCGGCTCCAACAGTGGCTCCAACTCGCCCGGCGAGAATCGCCACTCATAGGGCAGAGGAGTGTTATGCGGGAGGGGGCACTGTGAAAATATAGCAGTAGCAGCGATATTTTTTGTACTCAAAAAATTCGGAAAAGGCAATTAGATGTGATAGTGCGCGGCGACAAATAGATTTAGCCTCATAGAATGTTGACCTGATTTGTAGTTTTGGGGTTTCATTATCATTGTAAATGATTCCCAAATGCAGACAAAGCAATTGGCGATTCAATGTTTGTTCTCATCGTTGCATCGTTGAACCTCACCTGCGTTCATCCTAAATGATCAAAAGAGCCACGTGGACCTAAGTTGACTGCAGGATTGATAGTGCCTATACATTGTCCTTCCGAACATTATGATACGGATGTATATCATTGTCATAGTGAGTGACATCGTGTATCATGTGCGTGCCAACACGAGCCACACTCTTACTGGCGTCCTGAGGTCGGTTGACATTTCGAGGCTCTAGCTCGTGTGCCTATGACGCGTCGCTCGGCCGCGGGAGAGTCGAATCAGCTGCATACAGCTCCGGCAGTGGGTGGAGACAAGAAAGTAGCATGTCAACACTTCCCCCTTCAGTCCCCGTAGCGACTGTGCAACTCGCAGCCAGCCGCCGGTACGCTGGCTGCGGGACACTCGACTCCGGTGTCCATCCTGCGACATGCGGTTGCGGTGCCCCACGAGTCGTCGAGACTGAGCGACGAATGATGTCCTTTAGCGTCGCTCCCACCAGCCTCGGATAGTGTATCAACGCAATGCTTTTCCCGTTGTTGTAGTCTGAAGGGTTTGTCAGACTCGCACTTAACTCACATCACATTATCAAGGGCAAGCGCCCTTACGCAATCCCGTTGTAGTAGTGGGTTTATGATTTCGTTCTCAGTGAATGGCTCGAAGAAGCCCGAAAGGTTTGTTCTTTCGGGTTGATTCCCAAAATCGTGCCATTGAGAGTATTCTGAAACCAGCTGGTCTCAAACGTGAACGTTACGCTGATCACAATAAACTAACCATAATAATTCATTCTCAAAAAGTTACTCGTCTCGAAACACAACTTTGCGATTCTGCGAAGTGTCGCCCTCGCAGTCGAGCTAAACCGGTCTGTCCGTGAATGTGAAGCGGCCTGTCACTCTTGTGCTTTGAAGACTTTGAACGGCTGCACGATTTATCTGCTCGGCTGTGCACTGACGGCGTTCCAGCTCACGCAGCCATCCATTAACTCTGTCGGGCCGCCAAAAGCTCCAACAATGTGTTGGCCGTGGCTTGGTCAGACTTTCCATTCGTGGTCTACACACGTGAAACCGCGGCTGGAGCTGAGGCCATCCCATCATGACAACGATTCGAAGTCAAGGCCACCACTGCGTTGGGGGTCGTAGGTTCCTTCCACCCGTGAAGCGCTTCCTGCGAGTGTGGTCGGAGTCGATCTACAGGAAATAGCTGAGAGTACTACACACAATATGCTGAAAGTCTACTTCGCAGCATTGCACGCATCGGAATTCAGTTCGCACGCGAGCAATTTCATCGACATTGATTTCCGTCATCGTAATTATTATGTGCATGTGATTATTACGCTCGTTTGCCTCGACGTGGGGAAACACACGCCGCAGCAGAAGCCATCAGCGTTTGAATTTCAAGCATGCTCCAAAATCAGTTTACATGCAGTGTTACTGCACTACTGAAACAATACACACAAACATGCTTGCGCATGGCAAGCTTTGATCATTAGCACATCGAGGGCGGGCTCACTTCGCCGTCTTGCCCATGCCAACCTGCTCAGCGTTACATTGCATTGCTCACGTGGCGACCCGCTTTTACCTGCGCTATCAATTATTAAGACTCACATGCGAAACGTGGGAGGCGATTGCCATAACGTCACCCACAACGCGACAAGCTCCTCGCTGCGATCTGGTCTCGCGTTACAATTCAAGAATGGGCGACTCATTCGATACGCCGGCCAACGCATTCAAACCTTTGAAACTCTCAGCCGCGCCTCATGTTTTGTTCATTACCCCCAATTGTCACTACTTCGCTGTGGTACGCGGCTAGGCAAGTTGATGGCATTTCCATGAGACAGGCGATTGGGGAACACTCACTCCATCGCTCCACGTATTACGCGTAGCATCGATTCGACGAGCAAATGCCGATCATTTTTTGCTGTGTCGCAGCTGAGACGGACGACACTCAGTTTTCTCTTTTAATTCCACCGACTGTTATTCTAAACAACAAAGAACTTAATCACGTCCCCCTCATCTGCACCTCCGCCTGCCGAATTGCTTTGTGTTCGTAGTTTGCAAGGGGCAAACTGCCACACCTATATGCTGAGTAAATCACAATAGTCATTTGAGTAGTATGGTACTGCTCTAATAATGATCGAGTAGTACTGCTCGAATTACTATTACACCTGCATTTAGGTGGGCACCAACTCCAACCAACAAACACGTAGTCCTTCACAAGAAGTTCGGACAATACTTCACACCTTTGCCAGTAAGAATGTAACCACGCGTCAATTCTACTGACAAATCTCCCGAAATCCCAGGCAATACTTTGGCGCGCGAAATGGATTGCGCCGACAACCACGGGGGGGCGAAGTCGAGCACTGCCGGGCTTGTGGACTTTGGGTTATCGCGCCCGCACTTGTGCGGCACGCTCTATCAAACGGGCGCCGTGCTGGTTGGACGAAGAGAGTAACGGGCGCACAACGCCGCAATATGAACGCTGATGCGACGGTCGGGCAAATATAATGCATAGGCGACGGAGGGAGGAGGTGTTGGGCAGGCCGCTGTGGGGGAAACGCACCAAAGTGCGTATGTAGACTTACGACCGTAATGCGCACAACACAAAAGCAAGCCGCGTTCCGCCACAATGTTCACACGGTCATAACTTACTCAAATGTGCTACTCACAACTTTTTTGAACCAGGAACCGTTGTACGCGCCTTTTAATAATGCGCGTCCAACGCATATATTTCCGGGTCCATACACCCACAAATTGAGTTTCTGTGAATAATCATTCTCTATTCCGAGATATTCCGGCAAAGCTGGGCCGCACTGCCAAGCCACATCCGTCGCATTCGGCTCACTTCATGAGGCAAATTGTGCGGGGTCTGTCGATATGTGTTTACCAATTCTTCAATACTTCGGTTTCACAAAGCCAATTCCCGACGTGTGCCGCGCGTGCCGCGCGTGGGGGGGGGGGGGGGGGGGGGGGGGGGTTGGCACAAGCACATACCCAAGCATTCCAAACACCGCCGTTAGAGTGATGCGTCCTAAACGGCCAAGTTGGACCTCGCCCCTCACCAAAACCCAATCGCCCTCGCCCACTATTTACAACGTGCAGTGTTTATCCCAACCTGCGTTATGTGGGTTTTTACTCGCTTGCATTTCAAGAACATCACCCGTGCCTGCTGCGGCGGGAACTTCCATGCTCCATTGACACACCCGCAAACCAAACCTCGCGCATTGGGCACGGCACCCACGCCTCCAAACCCCCTCCAAAAAGCCCCCAAAGATACGGTTATGTGGAACACAGAGTAATATGCAGCTTGGTATGAGCGCTTGAGCAATGCCCAAGCGTGGCGCTCAGAATGACGTGTGTAGTTCAGACAATTTCCCGGGAGTTTATGGGCTTAATTCGACAAACTCCACCGACAACACCCGCTTTAAGCTCTCAATAGGTATGATAACCATTCCGAATGGCGGTTAACTGTTTGTTTCCCGGCTCTCCTGCACCTGGGTGGTACTTCGGTGTCGCCGTGCTTGACGTGGTGAGAGGGGCGCGTGTTCTTGACTAGCTTATGTTTAACATGATGCATGTCCGGACTTTTGTGGAGGAGTGCAGAACGGAATGATACGCCACCTTTGTTGGAATTATATATATGTTGTAAAACACTCCCTTACTCCCTATTCCCTTCTCACTGACATAGTGTGCAATCTAATGTCAGCCATGACAATGCGATATTTAGAGTCTCAGCTCAGTTGGCATCCACATTCCATTTGACTGCGCAATAAACTAAACATGTCGACCTTCTCCTCGCAGTCCAAATATCGCCACGCCTGTTTATCAAGTGGGCGCGATATTCACCCGCCGAAATGCGCGAGAAATGTGAAGCCCTCAGTCACCGCACATTTCCGACTGCATTGGAATGGCCGCGTGCCTTCTCCCCTGCCCCAAATAATTTAAAGGATTCATGCACCACTCCCTATTTGTTCTCCGACTCCATTAAGTGACCGACCATCAACCGAAAACCCTTTCGCCCTTACTCATTCCGCTCTTTCACTTGTTTGGGTGTGCGTCCTCGCGTAACAATGATGGATAAACATGATGCGAAACACTGACTTGTTGCTCTTTCATCAGCTGATTATGAAGGAGATGCGTAAAAAAATGCATGACTTCATCATTGCGCATGTGATATTTGACAATGGGTGCGTTGTAACCCACTTAGGAAAAACAGGTAACCTGTTATTGCGCTCCACTCCCCTTTTCGACGAAATGGGCGGTCACAGTCAACATTTCTTCATGGCTGAGAGATGCAGAGGTGCATTTGCAAGGGCACAGCTCAAACGGGTTCTGCTACCCATCACAGTAAAACTGATCATTAATCAACGCTGCAAAATGCCAACGTGCATTGCGATGAGCACGTCACTAAAAAGGATACCCACCTCAAATGTCAAAGAAAGTGTCAAACTTGCAAGAAACATGGCATAAAGCTGCCAAAAACAGTTCGCATGCATTGCGATGGGTACGTCGTCGGAAAAATGACCACAACAAATGACGGAATTTTTTTACGACTCGGTACTCTTTCCACGGCCGTGCGTTTGAATGGCTATTCGATAAACTCGCTACATGAAAGTCTTCCCAACACTTTCTACTACGGCAAGGCGAGGCGAGTCGGGGCTGTCCGGAGGTGTGTGCTTCGCTCATGCTTCCTCTTCACTTGCCGGTACGCGGCCAGAGGGTGAAGGTGCCGCTGCTGCTGGTGATGGCGGCCTGCTGCGCCTCGGTCGTTCCCGGTGGCGCGTGGGACCAACAGCCGGAGATGCCGAGCGGGGTGATGTGGCCGAAGAAGAGGAGGCACTGCGACCGTTGGGAGCGGAGGTGTACCAGCGCCGCGGGTATCCCGCCATACTCGCGGTATGTCAGTTTGAAGTGGATCGAGCCCAGGCGAGCGCCAACTGTGTGTATCGATCGGAGCACACAAAAACACAAACTCACACACACACACACTCTTTCACTGTCACACACCCACACAAACATACATACATACATACATACATACATGCATAAACATACACAAATTAACACACATACACACACTAATAGCGCTAGCATGCCGTTGCCCAGTACTTATGTACAAGGCAGCCATCTTTCACCTTAGCACTTAGTATTATGCGATTAGCGATTCTCTATTTCTTGTTAGTGGCGGTCGGCCGGCCGTGCCAGTGCCTTCACCGGCCGCCATCTCTCTCTTTTCACTTCTCTAGTCACCACAGCCCGCCCCCTTGTGGGGCCGGCACGACCTGCGTGTAGCTATCTCTCCCCATCTCCAACACACACACACACACACACACACACACACACACACACACATAAATTCATAATCACTCACACACATATATATGCACAAACAGAAAGACACACACACATACAGATACATACACAAATTCACACACACACACACACACACACACACACACATAAATACATACAAAATCACACATATACAGACTCACACAAATTAACACACACACACACACATACACACTCAAGCATACATAAATACATACACATACACACATATATGCACAAACATACACAAATTAACACACACACGCATATATAAATACATACACACATACATGCACAAACATACACAAATTAACACACAGACACACGCACAAACATGGATGCTTACACACACATACAAACACAGAAACATAAATGTATACACGTACACGTACACACACATAAATTCATAATCATTCACACTCATATATGCACAAATAGACACACACACACACACAAACGCATATAATTACATACACATTCACACACACCCACAAACATAAATGCATACACAGACATACACGCGTACACACACACCCCCATAAGTTCATAATCATTCACACACACATACACATACATACACAAATTCACACATAAATACATACACACGCATACATACACAAATTCACACACACACACACACACACATTCACACACATAAATACATATACGTACACACATACATGTAAAAACATACACAAATTAACACACATATACACAGACAAAAATCCTGAGACACACATACGCACACATACACACTCACACAAACATGAATGCTTACATACACATGCCCACACACAAACATAAACGCATACACACACATGCACACGTACATACACACATAACTTAATGTACATTCACACAAATACATGCACAAATATAAACACACACATACACATACACACACAAATTAACACACAAATTAACACACACACACACATACATAAATTCATGATCACTCACACACACATGAACAAACAGAAACACTCAGACACATACACACACAATTTCACACACACGCACACACACAAAACTACATACACATATACACATTGTACATACACAAACAGACACACAGACAAGAATACTTACACACACATATACACACATACATGAATGCTTACACACACATACACACGCACAAATATGAATGCTTACATACACACACAAACAAATAAACAAATACATTCACCTTGACACACACACATACACGCACACGCATACATAAATACATACGCATACACACACATACACAAAATAAAACACACACACACACACACACACACACACGCACAAACATGAATGCTTACACACACATACACACACAAACATAAATGCTTCCATAGACATTCACACGTACATGCACACACACACAGACATAAATTCATACACATTCACACACATACATGCGCAAATAGACACACACACACACACACATACACACACATATAAAAAGATACACATTCTCACACATTTACACACACAAACATAAATTCATACACAGACACAGACACACACACACACACACACCCCAACACACACACACACACACCCCAACACACACACACACACACACACACACACGCACTTTCAGTAATTGGCACTCAACACTCAGTGACAAAGAGAAAAGTTGTTTAGCCGCCGCTGAAGGGGAAAGCTGCTCAAGTGACTTGAGCATTATCTATGTAACACTGTCCATAAAGAAAAAAGTTGAAAAATAACAATGCAAAAGTGGTCGAAGCACATTTATATATGCGCGACAACTGCATTCATATGGAAAACTGAAGCGTGGTGGGATTGGATTCCACTGTCACGAGGCACTGTCAAGAAAGCGCAGCAGCAGCCTCCATGTCCGCCTAACATATCAATCTTTTGTGATAAAGAGCTTGAGCTTGACAGAAAAAGGAGAAACCCCGAATGCCCATAAATCAGCAACCAAATGCTGAAGCAAAATAAACCACATTATGATTTATCAGTTGGCACGCAAGCTACGCACTGGCACAGTTGATAACATGATTGGAACTTGGATGTTATTCCGACGTGGGTTTAGCATATTCAGTGAAAGAGTTGGATTTATGACTTTCATAACCAGTTTTATGCATTTGGTTCACAACTATGTTCATTTGCTTGTTGCATATTTCAAAAGGGAAATGAATGATACCATACAAAGATCAAATCCGCACAAAGAATGGGCTCGATTTTGGTTTCCCACAAAAGAAAGAGTTTATGTGCTGTTAAAATTTTACATAATAAACAAAAAAATTGCAAATTATCCTCGCTTCAAACTCGATCTGCCAAAGCCGTCGTAATCAAACACACACACACACACACACACGCACAAATTAATCGCATATACATACATACATACAAACATACACACATACATACACACACATACTGACACATACACAAATTAACACATACATACAGAAATTAGCAAACACACACACACACACGTCAATTCACACACACACACACACACACACACATAAACACACACACACACACACACACACACACACACGTTCACAAACTCCGCACTCACAGTTGCATTACGCAGGGAGGCTGTACCTGCAGCACGATCCTCGTTGCCCACCGTGACGGCACCCTCCGCCGTGTAGCTCCCCAACGAGTCCTTCCCCACCGCCGATATGGAGCGGTCGTCGCCGGCGATGGTGAGCGTCAGACTCATCGTCACCTGTGCAAACCACTGGCACTATCAGTACCGAAGATTAGCTCTCGCAAATAAAAGAAATGCCGGGTCGGTTGTGCCGCTTACCTCGGGACCGTCGTGGCAGCCGCATCCGAAGCGGAGCCCCTTCCACGAGCCGCCCAGCGTTCTCAGGTTTTGACTGTGCGGGTGCGACTTGCTGTGGCAAATGACGAGTGCAGCGACAGGTCGAGCAAAGGGAGAAACAAAATCAGTCTAAATCGATGAAAAAAATATATATAGGAAATAGTATTGATATTTAAAAAAAGAAACAAATACGAATGAAAAACGTGAAAACCAGCAGAGCAACAAATTATAATCGAACATGCGATCATATGGGAGTAATTAGTTACTAAGTATGACAAGTTGCCGGACAAGACAGTATTTTTTTATAAGTCAATTGATTGACATACGAACAAATCGAATAAATGCACGAGTCGACCGTCGAAAACAAACGCGCAATGTTGTGCTCGTGCGCCAATAAACAGTCAAACAAACTGAATAAAAAGGTAACAAACAAATGTCATAAGCGAACCAAATAAATGAGGGAACGGCAAAGAAAAATTAGATGGCAACAAAGAAAAAATGAAAGGCAATTTAAACCAACTATCGATCAAACAAACAAACAAATATCACTGAAAAACTCATAAATACGCAAATAAGCGAATATATGCAAATTAACAGAAACATAAAAAGATACAGCGATCCGACAAAGAGATAAATAGCATCGATGGAAATCATTACAAACAAACAATCAAACAAACAAACAAATGTGCAAATGGGTGGAGACGGTGTGAAAGGCAAATGGCAGACTGATGCGCACCGCCGCCTGAACGGCAGTCTCCCTCCCACTGGCAGCGCATCCGTGAGGCCCGTCCGCAGGGCCTGCTGCCCAGTTGTCGCGCCTGAGTACGTCCAATGCGGATAATCAAAATGGACACACAACACATAAATCATCAAACAAAAGAAAACAGTTAGATTTAAAAGGGGCGGTGGGTGATATGGGCTGAGGGGGAGGGGTGTACCGGGGGAGCCGGTGAACCAAAGGGAGCGCTGGACTGTGACGAGTAGACTGGCAACGCTGACGCGCCAACCGTCCGTCAGCGCCTCGGGCTGGAGGATGCGGTGGAGGGCGGTGGCGAGGGCGGCCAGGTCGGAGTGGCGGTCGGGGGAGTCATCGTGCATGCACTGCAGCCAGGCAGACAGCGCGGTCGCCACCGCAGTGAATGCCCTCTCCAGCTCCTTCGACTGCAGGCGACCAAAAAGGGGACGACACGGACGGAAGATTGGGAAAGTTTAGGGGCGGGGGGGAATAATTCGTTATATTTGTGCCATTTTAGTGGTTTGTTAATTTGGTTTATTGGGATCGCGCTCGACGGGGGCGACGGCTTTCGTCGTTGGTGAAAACTTGGGTGCGGTTGTGCGAGAGTTGGGAGGAAGTGCACCGTGTCTCCGCTGCCGATTCTCTCGGCGATGGTGATGCAGGCCTGCGGCAGGCTGCTTCCCGCCCCATGAGCCGCTAACGTCGCGCATGTGACGTCGACTGACTGCCCCGTAAACAGAAGGCTGCTGACGCGACCCGCTATCGACGACACCGTCGACCACTCGCATGCCTTTGACTTTGTCGGTAGGGTGGGTAGGATGGACAGCAGGCGCTCCCTGCTCCTGTACTCCCGGCACAGCCAGCCCATCCGTCGCGGCGCGTTGTCGTTGTCGTCGTTTGTCGACGGAAAGTTCCATTTTGACTTGAAAATCGGCGGCCAAAGTTGAGAGTCGTCGAGCGCCGCGGAGCGCAGCTGCGTGCAGGTCTGACTGACGGCCACTATATCGACTGGGTCGAGGGCCCTCAGACACCGCACGAGCAGCGCCAGGCTGAGGTCCGATAGCTGCAGCTCAGCGTGCGGCACCGCCTCGGCCGCCATGCCGTGGACCGTTATTGATACGTAATATAGTAATATGTTG
This sequence comes from Tetraselmis chui, assembly GCA_026401115.1. Lineage (NCBI taxonomy): Eukaryota > Viridiplantae > Chlorophyta > Chlorodendrophyceae > Chlorodendrales > Chlorodendraceae > Tetraselmis > Tetraselmis chui. The sequence continues at coordinate 33,719 of JAPMLY010000749.1, forward strand.
TTTTGCCAAGTGTACGTTTACCGCTTCGAGAACGTTTATGACAGTGACGCGGCAGACCAACAGATGGTCTACCGCGAGTGGTTGATGTGCCACATAGCCGTCCTCCGCTGCCGGGATAGCCAGTTGCAAGGCGTTAAGCTTTCGTCCGGAGCTCCAGCCTCGCAGCCAGCACTGTCTGTGTAGTTGGCGGTGAGTGCGTTAGCGGTGCCGAGCTTCCTTTTTCTACTTCACTAAGAAAATAGCACAATCAATTATAAAGAAAAAATAAAGGCGAAGAAAACGAACGACCCACAACTGTTCATTCCGATAAGACTATCACTGCTTTTGCTTCACAGGGTTCGATATCACGAATCGGGCTTCATGTCGTCGAATAGAGTCAAGTGACGATACTGGCATTAATACGGCCTTATCTTGGGTGTCGTCAGCTGGAATCGCGAGCCTGGAGAGTAAGAGGGCGCACCTGTTCCCGTTCGGTCTCCGATGACAGTCACGGATGATAAAAAGTCCAGCTAATAAAGTGCGGAGACTCCAAGTGCAGCACCCGTGAGCTGTCTTCGACTGTCAAAACAGACATGGCACCAATGTTGATCCTAGCGTGCCACTCAATGCGATCCCTGACAACACGGTTGGGAGCCAGTCGCAGGGGGGCTCAGCACGGGCTCTCTGTCTTGCTCGCGTCGAGATGGGTTACGCACGGTCGCGTGCTGGTGAGCGTCCCACTGAACAGCGTGGCGATTGGACAGAGGACCAAAGTACTATGAGCAGGTGCGGATGCAACATTATCCAATTCCACAAGGATAATAAATAACCGAGTATCTCTGAATCCCGGCCCCTTGCACTGACAGCCTGTAAGATAATTGAAATTTAAATCCCATTGATACCCTCCATTTCATATCCACTGCTTCTCTCTGATTCCCCCGGGCCGCAGCAGGACAACATTTTGGGCCAGCGACCTAACAATAATGGAGCCATCATTATAGGGCTCCTTACCTTAATTAGCCTGGTTAATGCACAGGGTAGCTCTTCCTTTTGCCGTGCTTTGGAGCACTGTTGCGCTTTTGTTTCCCCTCCCATTTTCCCTGTCCGTGCTCATGTTGTTCTTCTTGTAATCCATTACATGTACCATTAGGACTCCTTTAAATACCGTACGGGCACCTGTATCTTCACTTCCACATAATATCCGCGATGAATTACAAGAAGCACCAGAGACACATACAAGGACATGGAAGGGGGGGGGGGGGGGGGGTGGGACCAAAAGGGAAAGATTGACAAGAGGGTAACGGAATCCGCGACACGGCTAATGGAAGCACTGCATAGTGCACAACTCTAGCAGAAAAAGCACAAGAGAACAAGACGAACTCCCACGAAACGATGGAAACGAAACACGTGCAGGCGACAAGCGGCGCCTCACGTGAAGAATATCCATCGTCGTCCAGAAGCAACTTGAAATATGGAAATCAATAACGATATTTTCTTCCAACATATTAGTTTTAATTTTGTCTTCGTTCGTGAATATCTTTAAGCTTAAGTAGGTTTACAATTTACACCGCTTTTGAAAGCACATATCGTTGATTTGTGTTATTATCTCGGCGTACTTGTTACATAAATTTCATAAATATGTGTGGCATAACGGTAGCTTGATGTTGCGAGAGGCGCAACAGAAGATTAGCAAACGGATAGAAAAGTGTGCCAAGAAACAAAGGATTACCCGTGGCGAGACCGTGCACCTACCGTAGATCGGTAAAGTAACGAAATGGTGTCGGAACAGTACCATAGGGAATTACAGCCCAACTCACATTTTTGAAGCTCATTTACATGCATGTAGCTCCGCCAACGTCATGTAAATTACAGAACGTACAAATGCAACTTCGGGCGCCCGCCGGCGGCGCAGCGGCGACGGCCACGGAGAGGGGTGCGCTCGCATGCCCGTCGCCATTCGCCCCCACCTCCTCGTATTGAACCATGCAAACACAGTTAGTGTGGAAGATAACTTACGCAAACGTAGTTACAGTCACAGTCCCGCAAACGGAACAGTTACGGCGACAACCAGCCTACAGGCGTGGTGTCGGGACAACAGAAGTGTTAGAGCTGTAGCCTAGCGACAGCTCTATACCGAGTCAAACAGTTTATCGGTATGTCCGATCTAGACATGTACTAATCATATCTAGAGTAGCTTACAGTAGCTATCTGCAACTAATACGTATACGGTATTACTTACAACACCTCGTGGTGGGCGCTTGTAATCCTATTGCCGTGCCATGCATGGCACGGTAGGGGACTGGGCGGGTTGAGCCGATAGTTGTGATCCGCGCGATCAACAGTTGTCGGGAAAGCCATGTACGGAGGGCTCTTAAAAGTATTGAAATTGAAATAGTTTGCAACAATACCGAGGGGAACCGACTGTTGTCTCAGGGCACTCCATGCTTTGCCACGCTAGGACTCACTTAGTATAAGCTAAACCGTGATCCACTAATTTCAACCTCTCCAATGGGAGCAGCGATACCGTCTAAAACATACACGTGAACAATTTTTTCCCTTCTACATGCCTTTTTTTGAATACGGTATGAAAAATAAAGTATCGCTATTCTCCACGATGTGCGGTATGCTCTAGCCGCGGCGGGGACGCTGATCAGCTAGGTTGGTCAGCATGCGCTCGTCGCGACAAGCCTACCTGACCTCTGCTCCCGCGCGACTCCGGTCGTGCCGGAGCTTGGGGAGAGAAAAGGCGAAAAACCCCCTCGCACAGTTCGTGGACGGTCCCGCCTCGATCCACGCGCTCCCCCGTCCGAGATATCTCTGCTCCTCCCGTTGCCGCTCGCCTTCTAGCCTAGAATTCCCTTCGCCTCCGGGGGTTGGGGAGAAAGGATATCCATAGTTGCAAACGGTGTCCGGCTGGCGCTCATGCCTCCGCGCTAGATTTTCTCATATCCCTTCTCCGTCTCCGTATGTGTCCAACACCTATCTAATCGTGCGGAATCCCCCCGTACCCTACTACCCTCCCCCAACGGTTTACGTTGTCATGGGCCGTCTTTTATAAGCTGAGTGCCGTTGCGATAACCCTAGGCACCCTGCCTTAGGCAACCTATCGATTACATGGTACCGACTAGGGGAAGGGTTGGTCGAACCCGCGGATCGAGTCGCCTCTCCGCAAAAGATGTATGGTACCGACGTATTTATCCGAAAACCCTCCGTACCGGTTTTTTTCCGGCGGCGGTTAATCCTATGAACCTCCGTCTCCAGACCGTGTCGCTCCTCCGGCTGCGACCCTCCGGGATGCCTAGCTTCTCGCCTCACCCCAAAGGGAGACTCGAGACTCACATGGTTGGTCGACTGCCAACGACCGCCCCGCCTTGGCGTTGCTTCCCGGCTCTCCGCCGCTAGCTCCAACGCCCGCCGCCAACTCAAATCCGCGCTTACCTCCTTGCCGCAAGAATGAAACGCACCAAGTGCAGGGCCCGCCCGTGGACAAGAGAATATCTCAGGACCATCCAGCCACGAAAAGAAATATCGGACTAGCCGAGCAGGAGATTTTGGCTCTAGTGTACAAATAAAGTTTTGAAAAGCCCTCCCTACTGAGGCTTCATGACAACTTTTAATCCGTGGATCGCAGCCGCCGGATTTCACCCCGCCTAGCCCCCAACCGTGTCAAGCATGTAACGGCTATAGGGTTACCATCGCCCACCACGAGGAGGTGGGGGTGAGTGCCGACGGGCCTGCGAGCGCACCCCCCTCCGGGCCCGCCGCCGTTGCGCCGCCTGCGGGCGCCTCTAAAAAAAGCAATATATGTACACTACCAACGCCAAGTTCCCCCGCTCGGCCCGTCCGATACGTTCTTCCAAGACAAGATAGTGCTCACGAATCGTCCCATTTGGGGGGATGGGGCATGTATCTGAGGAGCGTGTGGAGGCGAGGAGGGTACGGACGGATCATCGGTGGAATACAAGTCGGTGTTAGAGTTGGCGTCGGACAGCCGGGAAGCGGCGCCATGGCATTGCGCTCGGTCGACGTCAACTTACGCCCCTGTAGCCGAGCCGACCGAGGGGGGAGGGGCTCGACATCAAAAATGAGGAGGACAATAACGATTGGAGGCGCGGCAAGTTCTAGCGGCGACGATCCTCGTTATCGACCGCCGCCGGAAAAAACATGTGCGGGGGGTTTTGGATAAAACGTTTTTACCCGGCACCTTTGTGGTTTGGATTACTTCCCCACTATGCCCCCAACCCTTGCTCTTGTCGGTATACACCACCGACATGTTGGATTAAACGTCCAAACCAATAACCTTTGTGGTTTGGATCTCACTGTGCCCCCAACCTCATCCCTTGTCGGTACCCACCATCGACATATTGTCTCAGGTGTTGTGCTTAGGTACAATGCCCTTGGCAGTGTAAGCCACAAGGGTAGGGCATGCGAGGAATTTTGTGGATCAACCAGTAGTGGAAACAGCTAGCGACAGACCGGGGACATGAGAAAAGTTGGCGCGGAGGCAAGAGCAATAACATGATGCTAGTTGCAGCTATGTTTTTCTCCCCGTACCCCGAAGGGAAGGGACGCCTAAGCTAGGAGGCCAGCCGCGACGAGAGGAGCGGCAATTATCTCGGACAAGGGGTGCGTGGATCGAGACCGGGCGGTGGACGACTTGAGCGAGGGGCTTTTTCGCCCCCCCCCCCCCCCCCCCCCCCCCCCCCCCCCTCCCCCCCTACTGCGGCACGACCGGTGTCGCACAAGAGCATAGGTCATATAGGCCCAACTTGACGAGCACATGCTGACCAACTGGGCTGACTTGCGCCCTCGAGCGGCGGGAGCGGGCCGTGCATCGTGAAGATATCGACATACTTGCTTTTCGTCATAGGTACATAAGTAGCGACACCTATTTTCTGTGTTTTTATTATGTGGCTATTGCCAACGGAGGGGGGTGGATAAGGATACCCCTAGCTATTAGCCTGTTACAATAATGTTGTTACTGCCAACGGAGGGGGGTGTTGAAGGAGACCCCCTCGCGTAAAGCCCTAACCCTAAGTGCTATATGGTATTATTGGGTACGCCTTGAGACAGTAACTGATTTATCACTACTTATTGTAAAAAATGAGTTTCAATTTCAATACGGCTTCGCCGCATCATGTCGACTACAAGCAAAGAACCTCGGTAGGCCGGTGTCCCCTATCTATGCAAAAGGCGTTAATAGTCAATCGAGGTAGCTTAGGTTGCAGTAACGGCAACGCATCCACTCATGTCTTGTGCATGAGTGGACATCAAAGTAGGGCACGAGGCCACGAGGCCCCGCACAAACCCACGAGCCTAGGTAAGAGAATTGAAAATCAGGCCTAGCGTATATGTTTGAGCCATAATACTAAGCACTATTAGCAGGGTCATACATGAACTAGACGCCGGGGTCATCAATATTCTGCGGGGTCTTCAGCTTGCGTAGACGAAGTACTTGCAATCATTCCCGGGTAGATGAGGACGGGGAGTGATTAGACTAATGACTCGTAGAACCTAGGGAAATTGAGTGCGGTCGCACTACATTCAAAGTCGGTAGTGCCCACAGCCCCACAAGTGGATCGAAAACCTTTTCACTCGCTTTGCCAAGAAAGCCGGCGTTTCATTGACTATGTACCGTAGCAAGAAAATCCTCTTGCATTTCACCGCTTTTGAAATCTATTTTGAATGCTCAATGTTGAGCTTCGTTAAGCACCCATCATACCCATACCGCCGACGAGAAAGGTATCACCGGTGGTTGTAGGATAAGGGCGGGAAAGGCGAAGCGGGTACGATTAAGAGCGGGATAACCTCTTGGAGGTTCGCCGTATCATGTCTAGCGCTTCTTGGGATCGGTTGGGTGTTGTGGTGTGGCTGGATTTCGTGTCTCCACATACACAAGCACCTAGCTGTGGACGGTACGGTCACTAGTGCACCCACGAGCTTTAGTTTCCCGGTATTTTGTGTTCTCCGGCTCTCTAGCACCCTTGCGATGGGTGCCCAATATGCGCATCTCGTTACCGATCTTCGCGCATCGGACAACCTCGGTGCGCCTTTTATCCACACCGTTTGTGATCACTAAACTTTCACTCTTGAGGATGGGGGCCGGTTGCTGGCTCCTTTTTTGGTAACATGTTGATCGGCTGGAAATTCTAGCGGCTACTAGTCGTTTCCCGGGCATGATTGGATGCTTTGTTGACTCGGCGCACGCATGCGGACATGCGGTCTTAGTCTTTTGCCCGCATGATGACGTTATTCATTGGACTACGTCCGCTCCCTTCCGTCGCTTCTTGAGCGATGTGCGGTGGGAGTTCATGCTACGTCTTTTGGTGGCTCTCCATGGTTACCTTGGTTCCTGAAAATAAAAATGATTTACAACAATACCACCAAACTGGACCGGTTGTTGTCTAACGGCCATAAGTTGCTTAGCCATTTAGGACACTTAAGAGCAAAGACTGGGCCGGGTACTCTTTGACTAGGTACACCTATCGACACACCTATTTGCAATGTGTGTCCACGTTCTTCGGAGGTTAGAAATTGCAAGCAATCGCAGTAATTGCCACAATCCCCCCGCCTAAGCAGTAACAGTAGAAATAATTTTGTAATCAAGAAAGGCATGTATGTCAATCAAAACGGCATGGCGACCCACTCCATCAGACCATCAAGTGCCTGAAATGCTGTATTTGGACGTCCTCCTCACGAACTCGAACTTGCCAGAAGATGGATCGAGGTGGGTGTAATAAATCGTAAAATTCGTCGACGGTGAGAGTTGGGCCAATTTCCTCAAACAACTTACGAACGGCAGCGTTGACATGCTCTTCGTTAGGAAAAATCGAACCGGCAAGAAACCAAGTTTTTACCGGAACGGGGTTCACGCTTTAACACGGGTTTGGTGTCTGAGGCTTTGGAACCTCCGATAAGCAGTACGACCACAACGCAGTTACCAGGTCCAACATAAGCCATGCATAATCAAACAATCCGCGTCGAACGAGTCAAGCAACAACGAAAGCGTGCGTAGATCAAAGAACGCTCCGAAACTACTATGACATTTTGACTTCTTAAAGCTTATTGTGGCGGTTAGCCTTCACAAGCTAAACGCTAGCACAAATCAGTTCTAATCTGTCTAGTTTTGTTGTTACGAGATGGCAAAATGATGTTGTCGAGAGACGATGGTGAAAGATGTTTCACTGCTGTACTTAAGCATTATATGTTGTGAGTGAACAATGAAATTGTTAAATGGTTCTGTCACCTCCCTCTACTGCACTTGGCTTAAATAGGTCTCTGCCCAGAAAGCTTACGCATGCAAGCTACGCTTACGTGTCAGGCGTTAGGGCTGTCTAACCGTCGTCATCTGTCCTGAGACGTGGCCTGCCTAGCATTGGGTTTCACGACGCGGCCTCTTCTGCATCGAAGAACTCGCTTAAGCGCGTCATCTGGCTAGTTAGATTAATTATGCGTATCTGTACGTACCGGGAGGTATTGGTCGTACTGTAGCATCAACACCCTTATGAATATTGCAGTAGCGACGTACCCACGTTTGTACGTCCGTCCTTTGGAAAAGCACGAATTGGAATCAGTAACGAGTACATGTACAATGTCCTGCAATGTACTGTTGCAGGACTGTACTCGTCACATTATTGTAGACACAAGTCTTTCTTGCTTGGTGTTGCTACTGCAAATGGAAGTGTATATACATAGACAGAGTGAGATGAAGAGATGTGTGACTGTTAGTATTTAATAATATAATTTAATTGAACAAAAGGAATTGTTAAAAGGTCTTGTCACCCATACTCCACTAGGCTTAAATAGCTAGCCAGCTTGCACCTTCTCTCGCTCGGTCCTCGCACAAGTGCTAGGGCTCTTGTAATGGTTTGAACACACTAGCGACACGGCTTGTCTGTCTCGGGAAATAAGACATGCGCGTCATCTAGCTTGTTCGATTAACCGTGCGTACCGGGAGGTATTAGTAATACAGTACGCATCATTACCCTCGCTAAACTGCAGTAGCGTCGTAACCACGTTGTACGTCCTTCCGTTGGAAAACCACGAATTGGAATCAGTAACGAGTACCTGTACAATGTCCTGCAATGTACTGTTACTTGACTGTACTCGTCACAAATAATTGCATTCCTTACCCAAAAAAGCAGTGCAGAACCCACCAAACAAGAAGGAAAACACAACAACATCACATCAATCTTTTCTTAAATTATGATTCGTTACTCGAATAAAATGCAGTAGAAGCCACCCACATGAATATTGTATGGTAGGACGTGTCATTTTGTAAGAAATTAATTTTATATTTTGTTTGCTCTTCTGTACGAAGTTTTAGTACGAACGTTTGCTTTCTACGAACTCACACCGACGGGGCAGCGCAAGGAACCGAAATTGCCACGCGCTAGATCCGTTTTGAGGCCGATCGGAAAGTACTATAATAAAGGACAGGTTTAATTTGTGGATCCCCTTTATAGGTACACTACCGTACGCACACGTACCCTGTAGTTAGCGTCCGCTGCTGGTGGACTACAGTAGCGACCATCCTACAGTCAGAATTGGACGATTCAAATAACCGCAATTACAAAGTGCTCAAGACAATATTCTTTCAGGATAAAAATATACATCGCACGCGGTGACAAGTGAATTTCCAAACTTTCTCTTGAGCGCGTGCAAAACCGCGCATTTCTTATTAATCCGAATCAGTCAAAATCCACAATTCACATACCTGAACTCCAAGTAATAATAAGAAGGCGTTGCAATATCTTTATTATAACCCCGCCGTGGGATTAGAGAGGCGTGCTGCATGTTCGGCACTGCGCCCACCCGCCCACCACATCCTTGATGGCGAGAAGAGATGTTCCACAGAGCGAAACTACTCGGGACCATCACATCGTCCTTGGCGCATCTCGGCTTACAAATACCGAAATTGCTAAGGGCCCCTGTAGTACTGTCTCTTAGAATATACGCCATTTCTTCACAATTTTGTTTCCCCTCCCTTTTTCCCTGTCCGCGCTCATGTTGTTCTTCTTGTAATCCTTTTTCAACATTTCTTCACAATTACGCAGTGGGGAAAACAATTTCGCGCGGGTGGAAAAATTGAAGTGATTTATAATATTGTCCCGCTGATTTACAAAAATACGATAATATGCGATTCCCAATAGAATACCCAAACTGGCGCAGCCGATAGGTGCGCGCAAGTACCTGTACCCGTCGCAGTTTTCATACTATACGAATATACGGAGGCCATCGGCACAGCTAGACGTACCATGACTACCCGTACCTGTACAGGGGAAGGTTTCTTGCCCGCGCATGGTTGTTTCGACGAGCTACAGCAGAGCTACCTGCAGCTAGGACACCAGGGGCCGAGAGAAACAGCATCAAGAGGTCGCGAACGTCTGCGCTAACCTGTTCTCCTTGGCCCTTCTGCTCGGCTACCCGACACCCTAACATTTACCTGTAGATAGAGACATGATTTGCCCGATGGTGCTTGTACCGGGAAATATGCGCGAGGCCGTTTGGTTGGCCGCCGGTGTTGGGCTTGGTGTGGCGGCGGCTCGACTTCTCTCGTCGACGATAAGCGCAGCAGGGCGCAAGAGTTCACCACCGCAGTGCCTGCCTGCACCCGCTAGAGTGATGGATATTCCTGGGGTATTTTCTATCGACGAGCATTGCGGCAACGCGGCCAATGCGGACGACCGCGTCTCGATCGCCATGGTCACCGTGGCGAAGCCGTGCACGGAGGCGATACAGGTGCCCGAGTTCGATGAGTATGTGCTGGTTCTGACGGGCAAGATGCGTGTGCTCGTATCAAGTAAAGAGGCAAGGCATAGACCGGCACCCCATCAAAGCTTGGAGCCGTTTCATGTAGAGGCGTCCGCAGGCCAGATGCTCTGGCTTCCCAAGGGTTACCTCTACACCTACACTTTCCCCGGGCCCACGTCGTATGTCCCAGTATGCCTTCCCGCTTTCAGTCCTGACCTTACGACGAGACTGTCGGGGTGTTAAACCTCCGTGCCGACTCATATAGTCTTTTCAGAGACCCCCCCGCAGCGCCGCCAATTCTCGAGCGAGGCTTGTCCTTTTTTATTGTAAGTAAATGGATTATTTGCCTAGTTTTTTCTTGATCAGCGTCTCGATAAGTCGAAGTCGGGTCACTGCAGTGTTGCTACATATATTATGGAAATGGCCTTGCACTTTGAGAGCTGCTTTTTGGGGAAGTAGGTGCCACTTGCGCGTTTGCTGTCGACGCAAAGAATTGCGACCGCGAGATGGAGGGAGCGGGCGTAAAGGTGGCATCCTGTGTATCTGAGCTTTTTGAGTCAATAGCACAAAGTAATTTTCTAGTCGCTGTGTTAATTGGAGCACGTCCAGGGTTGACACACATCGGCACGCCACACACATACACACACACGCACGGACATTAGTCATTCACACACGGCCATCGCCTATGTGTGCACTGTTCGATAGGTGTTGTGAGTTATGAGTGACATGAGAGGGAAATGCGAGCGCCTGACGAATTTCTTGTCGACGTGGCACGTCGTTCGGATAATTAATTAAGGCCAATTATCTCAAAAATGCTGTGCCGCGCGAAATGGTATTGAGGCGGATATGCTGTCGAGGAGGTTTTTATTATTTATGCAAGAAAGATTCTTACAAGAAAAAGCAGGTTCGTATTATTTATCAGATCTTTTTATCATCTGCTACACACGGAAAACTTCGACCATATATTGAATGTTGAGCAAATTCGGAAGCAAGCCTTTCCTCCTGATTTTTTTCTTGGTGCGTGCTGCACTACACGGCGCATCGTTGCTAGTAATTCCCAAGCCTTGCCAAACTACCCTCACACTCAACGGTCCCGAGACGGCATACACGGATGGAGTCGCCGGCTTTGTTTGCATAGTGATGCGAGGTTAGTACACGGGGACGGAGGTGCGAGGCCAAAATAGGTGTGGGAGTTTGCCTCTTTCCACAAACAAGCTATGCATACGTGATTGGAGAAGGGAAATTACAAGGATTGAAGAAGTCGTTGTCTCTTCAAGACAAACAGAAATAGATAAACATGGTTATTATGTCTCCTCTCTCCATTGCATTGTACTTAAATAGGTATAGTTAGCTCCCGCGAGTCTTCGCATGTTTCTTGTGGCTTTCGTAAGGGCTCTCCTGCAAGTAACGGTATTCAATAGCCAGGCGCCGCAGCGATTTGTGCCTCGGGAAAGAAGACCGGAGCGTCTTGAAGCATCCAATACGTAATTACAAGAAGCACTACGGAAACGTGGACATGGAAAAAGGGGGGGGGGACCAAAATGGCAAGAGTGACGAGAGGGTTACGGAATCCAAGGCAAGGCAAAGCAAAGCACTACATTATGAACAAAGCCAACAAGTAAAACACAAGAGAACACAAGAAACTCCCAAGCAACGTTGAAAGCCGCCCAACAAGTAGAGGCGACAAGCGGCGCCTCACGCGCCGCGCGAGGAAGCACGCGGACGCTTGCGGCCCATGGCGCGGGTGAGGAACGCCGTGGAAGGAGAAGGCATCCCAGCCGATGAAGAAGGGGCCGCCACACCGTCCTCGGCGGCAGACAACCCGCGCACAACGGTGTCCGCGTGAGCGACTTGGACGGCGAGAAAAACCTTTCGGTGCCAAACGGCCAACAACTTGCCCACATGCATCCCTTTAGAGGAGGTTGCTTGCCTAACAAGCTTTACCAAGTCATCGTCTTGAAGCATGTTTTAGTAATTGTGCGCACTGTGGCTCCCACCGGCGGCGCAACGGCTGCGGCCCCAGAGGGGGGTGCGCTCGCTGGCCCGTCGGCACCTACCTCTACATGCACGCGGTGGGCGATGGTAACCGTGTAGCCGTGCCATGCTTGACACGGTAGGGGGCTAAACGAGGTACCGGCAGCTGCGATCTGCGTGATCAACAACTATTGTGTGGCAATTGGCCTTTTGTGAGCTAGCTGCGGACACAAGCTGCTTATGGTCTGCTTGCTACTATTGTCTCTGCAAATGAAAGCGCATATGGAAGGAGAGATGTGAAGATGTTTGACCGCTTGAAAAATAGATTGTTATCGAGCAAAGGAATTGATAAAAAGGTTCTCTCACCTCCCTCTATTGCACTAGGCTTGAATAGCTTTCGCCAAGCTAGCTTGCACCTTCTCTCGCTTGGTCTACGTGTCACGTGTTAGGGCTCTCCAACCGTTGTCAACGGACTAGCAACGCGGTAATCCAACATTGGAAACCTCGTTTAGGATTGGGAACCTCGTCCATCGCGTCGTCTAGCTAGTTAGATTTACTGTGCGTACATGTACGTACCCGGAGGTACTGGTAGTAAAGTGCGCATCACTACCCTCGCTAAATTGCAGTAGCGACGTACCCACGATGTACGTCCTTCCGATGGAAAAGCACGAATTGGATTTAGTAACGAATACATGTACAATGTCATGGAATGTACTCTTGCATGATTGTACTTGTGACGAGTACAATCCTGCAACAGTACATTGCAGGACATTGTACAGGTGCTCGTTACAAACGCTAATTCGTGCTTTTCCATAGGACGGACGTACAAACGTGGGTACGTCGCTACTGCAGTATTCATAAGGGTGCTAATGCTACAGTACGACCAGTACCTCCCGGTACGTACATATATGCATAATTAATCTAACTAGCCAGATGACGCGCCTAAGCGAGTTCTTCAATGCAGAAGGAGCCGCGTCGTGAAACCCAATGCTAGGCAGGCCGCGTCTCAGGACATATGACGACGGTTAGACAGCCGTGGCGCCTGACACGTAAGCGTAGCTTGCAGGCGTAAGCTATTTGGGCATAAACCTATTTAAGCCCAGTGCAGTAGAGGGAGGTGACAGAACCATTTAACAATTCCATTGTTCACTTACAACATATACTGCTTAAGTACATCAGTGAAACATCTTTCACCATCATCTCTCGACAAAATAGATTGTTATCGAGCAAAGGAATTGTTAAAAAGGTTCTCTCACCTCCCTCTATTGCACTAGGCTTGAATAGCTTTCGCCAAGCTAGCTTGCACCTTCTCTCGCTTGGTCTACGTGTCACGTGTTAGGGCTCTCCAACCGTTGTCAACGGACTAGCAACGCGGTCATCCAACATTGGGAACCTCGTTTAGGATTGGGAACCTCGTCCATCGCGTCGTCTAGCTAGTTAGATTTACTGTGCGTACATGTACGTACCCGGAGGTACTGGTAGTAAAGTGCGCATCACTACCCTCGCTAAATTGCAGTAGCGACGTACCCACGATGTACGTCCTTCCGATGGAAAAGCACGAATTGGATTTAGTAACGAATACATGTACAATGTCATGGAATGTACTCTTGCAAGATTGTACTTGTGACGAGTATAGTCCTGCAACAGTACATTGCAAGACATTGTACAGGTACTCGTTACAAACGCTAATTCGTGCTTTTCCATAGGACGGACGTACAAACGTGGGTACGTCGCTACTGCAATATTCATAAGGGTGCTAATGCTACAGTACGACCAGTACCTCCCGGTACGTACATATATGCATAATTAATCTAACTAGCCAGATGACGCGCCTAAGCGAGTTCTTCAATGCAGAAGGAGCCGCGTCGTGAAACCCAATGCTAGGCAGGCCGCGTCTCAGGACATATGACGACGGTTAGACAGCCGTGGCGCATGACACGTAAGCGTAGCTTGCAGTCGTAAGCTATTTGGGCAGAACCCTATTTAAGCCCAGTGCAGTAGAGGGAGGTGACAGAACCATTTAACAATTCCATTGTTCACTTACAACATATACTACTTAAGTACAGCAGTGAAACATCTTTCACCATCATCTCTCGACAACATCATTTCGCCATCTTGCAACGACAGAACTAGACAGATTAAAACTGATTTGTGCTAGCGTTTAGCTTGAGGAGGCTAACCGCCACAGTACTCGTCACAAATGGGAAGCCATGTACGGAGGGTTTTTAAAATCATAATATCCGTACTCAAGGTCTAAGATCTCCCGCTCGGCATGTCCGATATGTTGTTTTTGTGATCGGATACTCTACCATACTTTGCCGGTAAGGAGGTGGGGGCGGTGCCTTTAAAACATTTTTTCGTGAGATGGGTGCGGGCATATCAACGGTGGGGCGCGGGTGTTGGAGATGGCGGCGGATAACCGGGAAGCAACGCCAGGGAGAGGCGCTCTTTCGACGTCGACCAACGTTCATGAGGTCGAGCATGCCCATCGAGGGGGGTGGAGCTCGACACCAAAATCGAGGAGAAAGAGCGGCACGGTCTAGCGGCGCCGATCTTAGATCGGCTGCCGCCGGAAAAACCACGTACGGAGGGTTTTGCTTAAGACGTCCGTATCCGGTACCTTTGAGGTCCGAGCCTCGATATTCCCTCCCCACCTTTCCTCTCGTCGGTATCTACCATCGACATGAATGCGTAATGCGGTGTGCTAGGGTTGTCGCGAAAGTTCACCGCCCTCATAGCAGCGAACCACAAGAGGAGGGTACGGGCGGTATTGTACGGATCAACCGGTGCCGGAAAAAGCTGGCAACCGGCCGGGACATGACGAACGCGACGGGAGGAGCGACAGACGGCAACCAATTGCGGCTAATTTTTTTTCCCCTTACCCCGATGGGAAGAGGAAGCCTATGCTAGGAGGACAATTGCAACGGGAGGAGCGGCTATTATCTTGGATGAGGGTGTGCGTGGATCGCGTCGGGGCCTTCGACGACCTAAGCAAGGGGGTTTTCGCATGCCTTCTCCCCAAGTTCCAGCACGACCGGAGTCGCGCAAGAGCAAGGGTCATGTAGGCCCGTCACGACGAGCGCATGCTAAACAACTAGGATGATCAACGCCCTCGAGCGGCGGGAGCGGGCCGCACATCGTGGATATATCGACACATCATTTTTCATAATTGTATCGCAGCGATAAACCATGTCTGCTCATGTATGATTTATATGATGTTGTTACTGCCGACGGAGAGAGATGGACAACGAGACCACCTGACCCTCAGTCCTAGATGGTAGTATTAGGTACGCCTTAAGACTACAACCGATTTATCGGTACTTGATGATAAAATCTGATTTCTAATTTCTGTGCGCACTTTACGTACCATGAGGTATTGATAGTGAATAAGTACAATACATTGAACAACGTCCTCGAGCTTAACAATAGACAATGTTTCCATAGTACATTCCTTCCGTGGAAAATGTATTGTAAGTGAAGTAACGAGTATTACCAGTAGCACTAAAGGAACGTGTACACGGAGAAAAGAGGGGAAGAAGCAAAAGGGCAAGAGTGACAAGAGGGTCACGGAATCCAAGGCACGGCCAAGGGAAGCACTACAATGTGCACAAACCTAGCTAGAAGGAAAAACATGAGATAGCACAAGAAACTCCCACGCAACGTTGAAAATGCAACACGTGGAGGCGACATGCGGCGGCGCCTCATGCCCCGCGCGAAGAAGACGCTTGCGGCCGATGGCGCGGGTGAAGAACGCCGTGGCAGGAGAAGGCATCCTAGCTGAGGAAGAGGCGGCCTCCACACCGCCGGCGGCGGCGGGCAACCCGCGCAAGACGTCGAGAGAAACCTCCGCGTAAGCGTCATGGACGGCGAGGGAAAATTCTCGGCGCCATGAGGCCATGTCAGCACTAGCATCCCATTATCTAGTGCTTATGTGCAAGATAGTTAGTAATTATCTGCATACTTAGTGTTGTACCAATAGCGGTACTCTATTCCCCGTTAGTGGCGGCCGGCCGGCCCTGCCGGTACCTTTGCCGGCCGCCATCTCTCTCTTTCTCACTTCCCTTGTCCCAACAACTGCCCCCCTAGCGGCGCCGGCTCGACTACCCGTGTAACTATCATGTTTCCATCTCCAATAGAGTATGCCCCCCCATGCCTAATTACACGAAGAGAGTTTCCTTCCGCTCACAGTTGGCTCGCTAGTGATACCCTTGCATACCCTCCGCTACCCAAGGAGAAGAGCGTTGCCTCCCGTTCCCGGTCTCTCGCTATACTTACCCATTCATACTCTCCGCCACCCAAGGAGAAGAGCGTCGCCTTCCGCTTACCGGTGGCTCGCTGGAACTACCCATCATATCCAGCCTTTAGCTCACCAATGTTATCGACCGGGTATATGGCTTCAAAGCCCGACTCGCGAAAAATAGGCTAGCGCGTACTTTTATTAGTTCTGTTTTTACTTTTCCCCCGGGGCGACGCCACAATGCTCACCTTTGACGCACGCGCAAACCTCACACTATCCACGGTCAAAGGGGGTGAAGCGACACGGTTGGCGCCCGCTTGGGACGTGCGTTCACCCACCTACACGCGAGTAACTACCGTGCCCGCCTAGTACTCATCTCGCGCCGGTCGCCATGGTGATGCGTCGGCTACTTCGCCCGCGTACAGTTTTCCAGAAGCGGTACTTAACGTAGTACATCAGCTAATGGTTACTGTCGGTAACTTGTCGATAGCCTCCCATTCGTGTGAGCACTTGGTAGCGACACCCACCCAGCTTCAGACACCACTACCGAGACAACACCTTCGACCAAGATGACTCCTTCCTCGAAGACAAGCAAGGGCGGCGGCAAGACCTCGGCTACCTTGAGGGAGAGTGGTAGCACTAGCATCCCATTGTCTAGTGCTTGGGTACAATCTAGTTAATCATTATCGTAATACTTAGTGCTTTAGAAATAGCCGTACTGTATTTCGCTGTTCGTGGCCGCCGGTCAGCCCTGCGGGTGCCTTTGCCGGCCGCCATCTCTCTCTTGCTTGCTTCCCTTGTCCCAAAAAGGGACAAGGTGTCCTAGTGGGACCGGCTCGACTACTCGTATGACCATTATATTTTCATCTCCGACATGGCATCAACTAGCCCACATGCATCCCACTAGAGGCGACTGCCAATTGAGCTAACTCGGTCAAAAAATCCGTGACGTGGCCGCCGAAAGCGCCAAATTCCGTGACCGCGAAGGGAATGAACCGGATGTCTGGGCGACTCCTCACCCCCTCCGATTACTTTTTAATTTTGGTCTTTTCAGCACGGCGTAGAGCGACTTCGGGAGACGGGGGGCTAGAAAAGCCGAACAGACAAAAAACCACGGCATCAAGAGCAAGTTTTGATGAGCCACTGATGCCGTGGTACTACAAGACACCCATATATCCGCGGGGAGGCCGTTTAACATCTTGGGGTCCGTGAGAGCCTCGACGCCAACCCCGAGTGCACCACAACCCCGGAGATGATTTCCGTAAGGGTCGTCACTAACCAAGAGTGAGCGGTATGGACCGAAGCATCTCCGCCGCATTGAGCTATGTGGTCAGAAAATGCACTGGCCGCCCATGCGTCATCCGACGTGTCAATACCCGCCGACTTGAACCGAGAGATGACAAGAAGCACGAGCATTTGAAGAACGAAGAGTTGAGAGGATGCGGGATGAGGGTAGACCGAAGATGCGACTAACTGCGACGCGGAAGACGGCAACTGGGAACTTGTCACGGAGCTCGCCTAGGTCTAACGACCACGGCGCCCGCCGGCGGCGCAGCGGCGGTGGCCCCGGAGAGGGGTGCGCTCGCATGCCCGTCGGCACCTACCTCTGTTAGAGTTAGGAACGGATAGTTACACGGAGGTCGTGCCGGCCCCACAGGGGGGCCGGCTTGGGTGACTAGAGAAGTGAGAGGAGAGAGATGGCGGCCGGCGAAGGCACCGGCAGGGCCGGCCGACCGCCACTAATAGGGAATAGAGTACCACTAATAGGATAACACTAAGTACTAGAATGACAAATAGCTACCTTGTACATAAGTACTATACAACGGGATGCTAGTGCTAACACCCCCCCTCAAGGTAGCCGAGGTCTTGACGTCGTCCTAGCTTGCGTTGAGGAAGGTGTCATCTTGGTAGAAGGTGTAGTGCTTGTAGCGTGTGTCTCCGGCCGGGTAGGTGTAGCGACATGCGCTCACAAGGACGTGCCGCTACCGGCGAGTTGCCGATATGAAGCAGTTCCAAATGTACTGCGTAATGTACTATTCTGACATGTAGCGGGAAAAACTGTCCACGGGGGAATTAGCCGACGCATGAGAGCGACCGGCGAGGAAGAAGCACAACCAACAAGGCCGTTAGGAGCGTGTAGGCACGCAAAAAACATAGACGGGCGCTCGTGTTGACTCCCCCTTTTCGCCGTGGGAAAGTTAAGCTCCTCGCTAAGTAAGGTGAGCGTTGCGGCATTGCCTCGGGAAAAAACAATAACAGTACTAATTAAAGTACGCACGGGCCGAATTTTCGCGGGTCGGTCTGAAAAACCAGATCCGGTCGAGAGCATCGGTAGGCTGAAGGCTAGGTGGGACAGACAGCTGGGTGGGGCGAACGTGGCGCCGGGCGCTTTACACACGCTCTTCTCCTTTTTACGTGGGAGATGGTAGGACAGTCGCGGACAACCAGCTCGAAGGCGAAGCGTGGGGTCGGTGGGACGATGAATTACTAGCGTGGCGCCGAGCGCTTTACACACGCTCTACTCTTTTTTACGTGGGAGTAGGTAGGACTAGCGTGGCGCCGAGCGCTTTACACACGCTCTTCTATAGTGTAACTTGGTGGAGGGCCCATAACCTGTTAGAGTTAGGAACGGATAGTTACACGGAGGTCGTGCCGGCCCCACAGGGGGGCCGGCTTGGGTGACTAGAGAAGTGAGAGGAGAGAGATGGCGGCCGGCGAAGGCACCGGCAGGGCCGGCCGACCGCCACTAATAGGGAATAGAGTACCGCTAATAGGATAACACTAAGTACTAGAATGACAAATAGCTACCTTGTACATAAGTACTATACAACGGGATGCTAGTGCTAACAACCTCTACCTCCACGCGGTGGGCGCTGGTAACCCCATAGCCGTGCCATGCATGTCACGGTAGGGGGCTGAACGAGGTACCGACAGCTGCGTGCCGCGGGATCAGCAGCTGTCGGTAAGCCTTGTACGGAGGGTTTTGGAAAAACATAATATCCGTACACCGGCACAGGGAACTCCCGCTCGGCCAGTCCGATATGTCTTTTCCGCGACTATATACTCGCTGATACTCTCCCAACGATGGGGCGGGAGCGGCGTTTGCGAACTGTTTTTTGGCGAAGAAGGGTACGGACGGATCAGCGGAGGGATGAGGGTGTTGGAGATGGCGGCGGACAGCTAGGGCACGGCGCTCGCCAGCAGTCGCCAGCCGTGCGAGAGCCTTAGGTCTCCCCTGGCGGCGAGGCCTGATGCTACGCGGGACGGAGGTGGGTCGCAGCCGGAGGAGCGGCACGGTCTGGCGGCGGCCGTCCTTAGGATCGCCCGCCGCCGGAAAAGCCCGGTACGGGGGGGTTTTTGGAAAAAATCCCGTACCCACCATCTTTTGAGGACCGGCGACTCGATCCATGTGTTCTTCTAACCCCTTCCCTAGTCGGTACCCGGTTATCGATAGGCTGCCTCAAGCAGTGTGCCTAGGGTTATCGTAACGGCACACTGCTCGTAAAGGTGGCCCCCTAACAACGTAAACCACCGGGGGAGGGTACGGACGGCCACAACGCGATCAAATAGGTGTTGGAAACAGACGGAAAAAGGACCGGGGACAGGAGAAAATCTGGCTCGGGGGCAGGAGAGCCAGCCGGACACCGTATGCAACCTAGTTATTTTCTCTTCTCAGCCCCCGAAGGAGGAGAGAAGACTCGGCTAGGTGGCGAGCTGCGTAGGGAGGAGCGGCTAATACCTCGGGCGGGGTCGAGCACGGATCGAGGCGGGACCGACGACGACCTATGCGAGGGGGGGTTTTCACCTGCCTTTCCCCCTAGCTCCGGCACGACCGGAGTCGCACAGGAGCCGAGGTCATGCAAGTTCGCCTCGACCACCTCAAGCTGAACAACCTTGCTGATCAGCGACCCCGCAGCGGCTGGAGCAGGCCGCGTATCGTGGAGACTAGCGACATTTTATATTTCATACTGTATCCAAAAAAACACGTATAGATAAGAAAATAATAAATACATGGATACGGGTATGTTTTAGACGGTATCGTCACTACCATTGGAGAGGTTGGGATTAGTGGTTCACGGTCTACCTCACGCTTCTAAGTCCAGTTAGGCGTAGCACAAGGGGGGGCCCAGAGACAGCAGCCGGTTTTTACTGGTCTAGTTGTAAACAATTTCAAAATTCAAATTTCTAACGACCACGTGGGCTCGTTAATTGTCGCCACCGTCTCCGTATGGTGCACTGGGCTAGCAGGACACCGTTGTGATCATAACAGTCGCTAGCCGTCCGTACATAGTCGTCTCCATCGGAACATCGTCGTGGGTATCCCCGCGCGCACGAGCGTCTTGCGATGTAAAAAGAAGGAAAGCGGAGCCCACAGCCAATAGACCGGCCGCTCCAAGGCGACCAAGTCCCCGACCCTCATGCCTCCAAAACGTATGGGAAGATACATTTCGGAACGAGTGATGCGGGATAGACTACCTTCGGGAAGGCCAATGTCTCAGCCGCCATATCAAGGGTGGCATTGCCTGCGCGCTCGAGGAAGGTCACGACTGTGTCACCGTAGCCCTCGCCCATGCCAAGACGGCGAGGGGCAGTACGGGCAAAGTGTCCGAAGCGGCGGTTATAGTGTTAATGGACACAAAGCGCAAGGTTAGAGTGCCGGCGGTAAGCTGCCAAACCCCTTAGACGTTCGCCATAGGCCTCGCACTTGTTTATGGCCGTTTCGAACACGTCTCTAGCAAAAGTAGAGTACATGTACAATGTCATATACTCTTGTTCATGTCCCTCTGAAGTAACAAGTACATGTACAATGTCATGTGACGTATTGTAACATGGCAATACTCGTCACACACACACACACACACACACACACACACACATACACACACACACACACACACACACACACACACACACACACACACACACACACACACACACACACACACACACACACACACACACACACACACATACACTCTTCCCATAAAGTCCGATACTAGTGAAATTGGGCTTTTCGCGTAGGCCGGGTGTTCATCATGTAGGGTTTCTAGGGTTTAATTGTGCTTTAGCTCGTTAAAAAGGTAGACCAGACCTTGCGTTGGCGGTGAAGTAAAGGCGTAAGCGGGGCACATATGGGGCATGTCTCGGCTACTATCCGACGTACTAGGGTTAATTTTCCAGCCCCGATTTTTTGGCATGCCTTGCTTCGTGTTAAAATTGAGGGGGTGATAAAGGTTGCTTACACCCACTGAGTGAAACTACATGTCATCTCACCCTCAGCAAGTGCCCATCACTTGCATGTCACAGAACACGCACTCACTTTGTTGTGAGCACACGTCAACGTATATTCTGAGCCTTTGAATTATATCTAACGCTCAACAACTGGCCACCATCAACAACATAATCCACTTTATTGTTGTTTGGCTTGTCATCTTTTAGTGCTAAGTCACATCCGTACTATCACGATGCTACTCGATCAACATTGATATGTAGCAACTTGATTACCACACAACACTATGCCTCTCAACCCTAGCAAGGGCCATCGTCGCAATTGTGATTTAAATATGATTTGATTCATCGGTGTCATACTTACAGGGAATCTCATGTCTTCTCCATGCCGTGCCATCCTCATTATTACTTATGGTCTCTTTTCTTTCGGTGTCTTTTGTTTCGGCCGAAAAATCATTTGTGCGTGATTGAACTCGGGAGTAAGTGCGTTCGACGCGTATTGATAAGGCGCGTCCAACGGTTCTTGTTTGAATAATAGTACATTGTTGATCTTTGTCTGAGTAAGTCACGATCGTTTGAACGTTGTGGCCGAACGTAGCTTGCCCTTGAGCTGTGCACATATCGGTGGTAAGTCTACATACACGATTATACGAAATGGCGTATGTGCGTTTCCCTCAGAGCGGCATACCCAATACCTCCTCCCTCCATCGCCTATGCATAATATTTGCGCGACCGTCGCATGAGCATTCATATTGTGGCGTTGTGCGCCCGTTACTCATTCCGTCTAACCGCCACGGCTATTGTTTGAAAGAGCTTGCCACACGGGTGTGGGCGCGATAACCCAAAGTACACAAGCCCGGTAGTGCTCGAATCCCCCCCCCCCCCCCCCCCGTATTTGTCGGCGCAATCCATAATGGGCGCCAAAGTATTGTCTAGGATTTCTAGAGATTTGTCAATATAATCGACGCATGGTTCGATTTTTTACTTGCGAAAAATTGTGTCCGGAATCTTAGGGAGGAGTGTATTTTGATGAGGCGAAAGCTTAAACTATATAGCTTAGACAATACCGAATCGGGAGTAAGAATCTATCTTCAACCATTCATAGGGCTACATGCGGAAAATTGTCTCCGAGGACAGACCAATGAAAAGGCGACGAGGGAAAGCCACCAAAGTCGATGACGCAACAGTTGTCGAGCTCGAATTGTGGTCTTCGGGAGTCCGGGGGTCGTTTCCCGTTCTAATCAATGCCTATTAATGGATGAAAGGTCAAACGCTCGCCATCATCGATTGCAAATGAGTAGCTATAGATATTATTGAAAAACACGAAATACGACACGAACTTGGAAAAGGAAAAAGAGGAGGAACCAAGAGGGCAAGAGTGACAAGAGGATTAGTGAATCTAAAGCACGGCAATGGGAAGCAGTACATTGTGCTCAAACCTAGCAAATTAAACTAAGGAAACTCCTAGGTAACGCTAAAAATGCAACCCGTATAGAGCAACACTAAGCGGTTGTCACGGTAATCAGCGACCGGGTCAAGGGGTAGGTGCCCCGGAGAAGAAAAATCGGCTATGGGGCGCAAATCTAAGCGCGGGAATAAAAGCAACGCCGCCCAAGCCGCTTCCGCGGAAGTCCATTGGGTGGCCCTACCACGGAAAGACAAAACGCATCCGACAAGCTCCTCGAAGACCGGCTTGACGAGGCGCACCACCAAAGGTGGGAGTGGGGGACGCCGTTCGAGGATGTACTAGATTGGAGGGAAAGGAAGTAGAACTGAAAGAAGGCTTTGAAGTTCTCCCCACCAATGGCCCCATGGTCAAGGCACCATTGAATGGCGGAGGGCAAAGACTGGAGAGGCACCGGAGACGGCCGACCGCACGGAATCAAAGCACCGCATGCCGGCGGTTGGACGGGCGTAGTGTTGCGATGAGAGCAAGAAGGTTTGTGTCTATTAAGGCCACCACTCCCAAAGTATCCTCAGCAAAAAGTGCACGGCGCGAGAAGGTGGCGATCGGCATCCACTACTAGACAATTGTCGGGGGTGAAAGTGCACGTTGTCGCGGGGGAATTTAGATGGGCGCACAACGCTTGAAGGGTCGGGAATGCCGCGGAGCAACTGACGCACCTTAACACAGGAGGGGAGCGCATGGGGGGAGCGGGGGGTTAAAGCCGTGACGGAGTATAGTATTGCCATGTCGCAAGGTATGGGAAGACGCTTGAGCATTAGTAGGTGATGATGTGGGAAGGCCACCCGGGGCGGGGGCCATAGGGCACGACCCGGTGCCACCGCCGGGCGACCGGTCTAAAGGTCGCGGTGGAGGTCGCCGATGACTATGTCCCGGCCGGGCCGCCGCGGCGGCCATCCGGGGTGGCATGTCGCGTCCTAAAATAAGTAGAGCACGCGGCGGGGTCGGCCGGGGGGGAATATGGCTTGAACTATGCCGGAATTGGCCCGGTGCAGCTACAAATGTGACTTTGGTACACATGTAATATCACTAGAACGCCGATGATATGTCTCTGAAACCCTACTTTACGTGTACCCTTACTACTTGCCGACCCCATCAATCTTCTTGAGAAGGTGTTTCTCCGCCGACCACACTATGAGTACGGATAAGTACTTTAATAGTTGTGTGCGTCAAGTGCAACGCTATTCGCGTATCTACACTCTATCCATAAAGTCCGTTACTAGTGAAATAGGGCCTTTCGCGTAGGGTGGGTGTTTATCATGTAGGGTTTCTAGGGCTTAACTGTGCTTTAGGTCGTTGAAAAGGCGGACCGAAACTTGTGTTGATGGTGAAGTAAAGGGGGAAGCGGGGCACAAATGGGGCCCGTCACGGCTACGAACTGACGTATTAGGGTTTGCGGGTCAACCCCGATTTCGGGGCATACCCTAATTCGGGCGCCCCGGAATTCGGATTTTCCTCACTTTGGCTCGTGAATACTCCCGACATCGGCGACACAACACGCGGTTTTAATGTTCCCAGCATGTTGTCCGCAAACATGGGAGCACGTGGGTGTGATGGCATGTGCCGTTAAGATGCTTGACGTGGGTGGGATAGGGGCCGGAAACCCACAGCTTGGGAGGCTTAAAAAAGCCTAACTTTGCCGTACGGTGTCCGATTCGAGCAAACTAAGTTGCAAATGGAAGCCCGTCCCCCAAGTAAATACAAAATTTTCAACTTTATTTACGCCTACTGGCCGGCTTTCGCGTCCAATCCGCCGTCCGATGCCATCCAGCCCCTCGTAAAGCCAACTAAAGTTTTTAGGGTTTCAAAATCTGCCACATTCGCGCGGGGCTAGCAACCCTTGGACAGGTGTTACCCGCACACCCGCTCCGCCAATACGCTCAAAAATCAGCACTCTATATTTCGTCTATTCACGGCGTTATCCATTTCATGCCCCATGATGGCATGGTGCCGTGCCATTTGCCGCATGCCAAACCAAGGCCCGTGCTAGGGTACATATTTCACGCCCGGCGATGCGAAAGCTTCGAAGGCAAGCGATCCGCGCGCTAGGGTGCTTACACTCCAAGTCAACCGTCCCTCAAGCCCAATAGTTCCCTAGCCCGTGCTCCTTGACTGTATTTTCGGGCACTTGGCAAGAAAACCTAGTGTACACGATGTGCCATTCTCGGTATTGCCGCTCTGCAGGCGGCCGGGCGCAACACACACGGCGGATACTCGTGCAATTGTGCAAACATGTTGAGAGCCCAATGTCGAGTAGTCTCCCGGCTTGTCGCGACACTATGTGTACCGAGCCACGCATAGAGGCGTGCATAACCACCTGCACATGCACAAATTTCGGCCTGCAAAATTTCGGCCGCAAATCCAACGTGTGTGCCCAGAATGATAGGAGCGTGCCGATAGAGGTGCTCACGTCAGTGAACAATGCGCCGTGGTGTGTTGTTCGAAAGTCATTACTCTACCCCCCAATCGAATTGCATGGCCATCGCGGCTGTGCGTGGCGGGTAATTAAATGCGTGCCGCTAGTAACGGACTTTATGGAAAGAGTGTATTCGTCGTTGCTGACGAAAAAAAGAGAGGAAATCTTACAAGAAAATGCTTTGGAAAAGATCTATAAGCAAAAAGAGGAAATATAAAAACATTATTTTATTATTTTTCTGACACGATATTTTATTTTGAATGTGTACCATTTCTTAAGTAGCTCGTGGACGTCGTCGGCGCGCCAAACCCACATGCAACGCGCCGTCGCTGTAGTTTCCCCCGCCGGAAAGTTTTAAGCGCAGCTTCGGAAACAAAGCATAATTTGCACGGAATTTCGTTGCCATCCAGCCCCACCACCCTCACGTACCCGCTGCCGGTATCCCAGTGCGATAGCAAGGGTTCCGGTGCTGCTTGACAGCTGGCATTACGGCGTCATGTTCCAGCTCGGGTGCTTTAGCTGTAGCACCACCGCCGCCTCGCGAGTTCAGCACCGCGACACAGGCACGATCCTCGAAATCTCCTTCTCTTAGACCTTCGCCCCTTATGTCTTCGCTCCCTTCTCTCTCCCTTTCCTGGCGCCCGCGTGCTGACACATCTAGAGTCAGGATGGACGTTGAGTAAGTATGTCATCGAAAATACGCTTTCATCCGAATCTTTCGAGTTGATTACTATTCCGGAACCCTAAAACAGACGAGGTCGCCGGCTGCTCGAGTTATCGTCAGGTAACGGCGAATATCTTTGGGTCTCGATGAATCTAAATCGCATCATGCCGTGTGGCAGGTCTAGCAGCGAGGGCTGTGGTCCCAGTGCCCAGCGCGCTTGGTGTAGGAGGCGGCGTGAGGCTGCGTCGCTCGGTGGCAGTTTTCAGGGCAGCCTCTTCTGGAGGTGGGGGGAAGGGGGCGTTCCCGTGGGAGAACCCAATTTCTGGAGGCAATGCGGGGGAGGACCTGGGGACCGTGGAGAAGCTGGACAGTCTAGAAAAGGAGCTGCAAGCGATGTTTGCTGATGGCATGCCACCCCCACGAGTGCGCACACCTCTCTCTCCCTCTCACTCTCTCCCTCCTTCCCTTTTCCTGTCACCCCTTTCCTTTTCCTGTCACTCCTTTTCCTGTCACTCTCTCTCTCTCTCTCTCTCTCTCTCTCTCTCTCTCTCTCTCTCTCTCTCGGTCTTCGACATTTAGTTTCCAATGACAGCTCCACTGATAGCCATGTGCGCTGCGGATGCTGTTTTGGTGCAGGCCAAGGTAGTGTCCCAGTACCGTAAACAGATCAAAGGGCTGCGTGACCAGCTCATGATTGAGGTGGCGGGGGTGGCGGGCTCGTTCGACCAGGGTGACATGACGGGCACGGACATCAGCCATGTGATCGCAAATGCAGAGAAGGCACGTCTGGCGATGGCGGGGCTGGAGGCCGGGGGGCGTCCCGTGGGGCCGCAGCCAGGGGCGGTTCGGTTGAGTGAGGAGGAGCGACTGGAGATTGCGCGATTGGAGGAGGAGAACCACGCGCTGAGGCAACGCGCAAATGCCACCCTCATGCGCATGCAGTACCTGGAAGATCTCAAGAAACAGCAGCAGCAAGAGCAGCAGCACGAACAGCAGCAACAGTATGAGACAGGCACAAATGGGGTGGTTTAGCTAGCTTCATAACCACCCCTTCCCCTTGATTATCTCGATAGCCACACCGCAATGTATGATAGGTAGATATGTGCTGCAATACAATTTCATCATTTCTCTTTCCATGTGCAGGCGGCGATACACACATCTGTCATGTATGGCGTAGAATTACGGCATGCCACGGGGTAGATTAACAGCTCAGTATTGTCGCTTTGAATATGTGTGAGGGAAGTGGTCCTCCTCCGGGAATGACGGGGAGAAGGGTGATGGGAAGCTATGCTATGCTGTGCTATACTACAGGCCGATGCGCTCCAACATCTCAATGTGAGACCCAACGTTGGCAAGCGTGTTGGCCACGATGGCGCCACTGGCGGCTGTGGCTGGCAGCCCAATCCCTGCAGGAAGTGGAGGTGTGAGGCTGTTGTCAACATATACACTATCACCATCAGATAAAGCAACAAAAATGCAACATAACGCACGGGTGTTTGTACCTGGGAAAGTGGTGTCGCCGCAGCACATGAGGCCCGGAATGGGCGAGGTAGGACCCGGGAGCAGTCCCTCGCCTGTCGCGGCAGCGATGCAAGGTTGAGGAGTTTACTATGAATGAGTGACGGCCTGAGGCGGCTCTGACGAAGGCAGATCTATGCGTAGACAGCGCTCTTGTGACGGCACAAGGTATGCTACATTTTCTTGTGTGAGGAGGGAAAGGAAGGTGGGTCTCGGTTAGAAAGAGTTTCAGCCTCACCAGCGATGACAGCGGGGCCGTAGCTGCCGCGATGGCGGCGGTTGAAGCGCTCGTGCGTGAGCGGACTCCCCACCAGCTCCACCTCCACTCGGCTGCGAATGTCAGGTATGACCCGCTCCACCGCCCGCCACAACACCTGACTGCGCTCCTCCTTGAGAGCCTTGTACTCGGGGGAGCCGCGCGCAAGGCCCTCCCACAGCCCGTATGGCTCCGTGGCAGGTGTGTACGCGTGCAACACATGCTTTCCCTGCATTCAGTCAGCACATTCACAGATTGGCATCAATACGCATTTGTTAACACACACACACACACGGACACATGCACACGCGGACACACACACACACTCACACACACACACACACACTCATGATGACACACGTGCGCGTCAACACAAGGTGACAGGGGCTGCCACTCTTCAGGAAGCGACTATACCTCTGGGGCTAAGCCCGGATCCTGCACGGAGGCGATACAGATGAGGACCACATTCTGCTCGGTGTCAACGCCACCCTCCCAGCTGTTCACGATGATGTGGTGCATCTCTAGGTCCTGTCCTCGCGCGCGCGCACACACACACACACACACACACACACGCACACACACACACACACACACACACACACACACACACACACACACAACGAATTTAGTGTCTGAAAATCACAACCGCACCCCTATTGCTGTGCATCTCATGACAAACATAGAGAGGCCGGGGATGAGAAACGGTCGACTGGCTGCAGAGTGAGCGGAGCCTACCTCGGGCAAGTCTTTTGCGTCGAAGCCGAGATGAAGGTGCATGAAGGAGCGGCACATGGGCATTTCCTCACCCGTCTTTTTGTAGTCCTGCATTTGAGAAAGGCGGCAGGCAGCCGAGGGATGAATCTATTCAGCAGGTTAGCGGTGAGTTGGTGCGGAGGAAGTAAAGAAGCGAGGAATTGCGTTGAGCAAGTGATGTAGGTATGAGAGCGCATACTGCGGGGATGGCGTCCTCGGGCAATAGTTTGAGTGTATCCCAAATGGTGGCATTGGACACCACCGCCTTCGTCGCCCTGGATGGCAAGAGAGAGGGTCGGGTTAATGGCACATGACAATGGTTGCCCCTCTTATTAATTCAGATAGCAAAGCCACGCATTTCCCTTTCACCCCCTCCCCCCCACCGGATTGTGCTCCCATCCCTCAGCCTCACGCCACTCGCACGCCCGCCCTCTATCATCACTTCCTCCACGTGGCTTCCCAGCAAAAGCTTGCCGCCCCTCTTCGTCAGCCCCCTGTCACGCAACCATGCAATATCACACACTAATCATCACAAACACACATAAACACACACAAACTGACAGTCACACACATACATACACCTACACACACACAGACCATCACACACACACACACACACACACACACACACACGCACACGCACACGCCCACACAAGGTAACATTTGTTTTATTGCACCACACCTTACAAGGGCGTCGATCATGGCTCCAGAGCCGCCACGCGGGAACTCTAAATGGCAGTCTGGTCGATACCTGTGAACACAGGAGGATGGCATGTCACCGCAGTTTCCATTGATTTGGTCACATTCACCAAAAATATGTAGTTTGTATTCTATTTCATATTTATTTCATTGATAACGAGCCGAGAGGCCACCCCATCGCATGGTGCGCAAGGGTAGCGTAAGATTATGTTCATGTCGGGGCAATGTGGGAAAACAGGGGACGGGGTCTGAGGGGGTGGGGCACCATTCGTTGAACATGAAGGCCACTTCGGCTGCGATGGTTCCATTCGCGGGGAGGCCGGAGAGTAGAAAGGAGAGCAGGTCGAGCCAGTTTTTTATGAAGGGGTCCTTCACCACCCCCTGAATGACGACACAACGCTGGACTAAAGACACACTGGCAGGGTTCCAAGTGGAAGGAGGGTGGTCTATGGTGACTTGAGTGGTAGCTACAGTTGGGTTGGGTCCCATAATGTGCATGTCGTTGCTGGCACATTTCCCTATTGTCCCTGCGCCTGGGTAGGGAAATCTGGAGGTCAACATCTTGGAATAGGAGGGGGAAAGAGGTTGTGTTGGGATGGTGGGCTGTGCGGAGGGGGGGGGGTGCTCTGACCTCGATGACGCTGGAGAAGGGGCCGGTGAGCTTGGAGGCCGTGCCTCCGTTCTTCAGCAGTTGACGCCAGTAGCGCAGCACCGTGCGCACCACGCCCAGGTCGCCGCGCATCGCCATGGGCGGAAGCATCGCGGACGCCGCGGCGAGCGGCCTCATGTGCTCCTGCAGCTCGCGCCACTCGCGCACCCCCGCCTCCCCCGTCACCTCCCGCAGCACATCGCAAAAGTTCTCCGCGCCCACCTGCACCCACGACAACGCCCCACTCACCCCCGCCCCACATGCCGCGCACACCCCACCATCGACGGAGGTCTCGCGGCGCCTTACCTTTGTGAGGAAGGTGCCTTCCGGGAGGAAGACGTTCCAGGTGTTGTACTCGATCAAGTCGAGCGGCTCGTCGATAGCCTGAAATATATGGGCCAACGGATTGGCTGCGACGCGGTTCGGTGGGAAAGTTAGCGCTAGAGTGGTCGAGCTCTACCAACGACGCTCCGTCCTCAGCATTAATATGGAGACTAAGGAAGACGCGGTGGTGGTGATGGGCCGGGTTGACTCTCACCTTCCACGCCCGTCGCGGCCATTCCGGAGTAAAGGCTCGGGCCGCTCTCGAAATGATACCCTTTCGGATGCACCCAACTGTGCGCACAACCGCCGGGGACGGTGTGACTCTCCGCCACGGTAACGCGGAAGCCATAGGTCGCCAGCAGAGCAGCGGCGCAGAGGCCGCCAACGCCGCTACCAATAACGACGACGTCGGTCTCGTGGGATTGGTCGCCGCGGTGTATGTCGTCGGTGGACGGCGGGGCGGGCTCCGTCGAGGTGGGGGAGCAGGCTTGGCAGGGCACACGGCAACGGGGAAGGTGTCGCTTAGGATGGATAATGCTTGGCGCTTGACGGGTAGGGCATGGCTGAAGGTGTGCGACGCTCCTGCGAAACAGTGATCGTAAGCGACAAGTGTTAAGTTCGTACTTCGATACAGTACTCGTCCCCTGCTTCCCAGGCCGAATTGTCACAACAGACCCACGAATCGCAGCTTACATACCGCCGCTCTCTCTCGTGAGTCGTTGGGGGAACACAAGTAACAGTACGTAATAGTTGGCTTGTTTGGTAAGGACGGGGGCTATTGTAAACGGTCGAGGCTGCAGGATTTCAAAGTACCTGCGGACCGCGAGCCTGCTGTCTCTGCTGCCTCCGACGTTGGGACGACGTTGTTCTGAGCGCATTCGGAACATAGAAACCGCGGTCGTCGTCATCATCGTGTTGGGGTGTGTGCGGGGAGTGCTTGAGTGCAGATGTTGAGGGCGGCGGGAGAGGCTGACACGTGGGTGCCCCCCTGCGACCTCCTGATGCCCCTTGCGCTGCACCGCCTAGGCCCCGCTGAGTCGAACCGCGCGAGCCAGAGCCTTGCTTGTGGATGACACTTCGACGAATTCCTGATGAAGGCAAGCCGTGAGCAGCTTAGCATCTCATCTGTCGCGGGTGGTGGCAAAGTTCACCAATCAAAGCTGCTGTCGGACATTGTGGGACAAGCAGCGGTCATATCGACAGTATCGTACCCGTACCAGGACCCTACCTTAATTAATCGAAGCCACATCGAAAAGGGTCGAAGAGATGCCACGACATGCGTGACGTCATCATATTTTGAATTAGCGCATACTTTTTTATGAAAATTTTTTATTTACAAATTATTGCAAGGAAATTATATAATAATTTCAAATACACTCATATAAAACAAAAACACGCGAAGAGGGAAAAAAGGAGCATCTTTCCGGCGGGGCTCATTCAAGCTATTTTTTTCGATTCAGACTATCACAGCATCCTCTTCGCTTTCGACCAAAATGCATTAATCCTTTTACCCCCTTTCTGTCTGTAATTATCTTTGGAAACTAAGTATCATGCTTGCACATGGCATCCAACCGCCGGTTTGCGTACTTTTGGTGAGTTCCGCAAATGCGGATGCAATTCCATCCTATACATGTTCATGAAGTATGAACTCCCAGACTCCATTCCCTTCGGACTCAAACATTGACAAGCTTTATGAAATGGTACATAATGTCTGTCATTTGGGTAAGTAATATTGTGAATTGTGTGATGAAATTGCGCGAGTAATTATTGGCGGATTGATGCAAAGGAAGACAAGCACCGTGATCGCCGTGGCGCGCCTCTTGGCATTGTCTACTGACTTGCCTTACATTATCCTTGACAACGATAGTTTTGCAACAACTTAATTCGATCATCATATTATTTAGAAAATGAATGTAGAGCGGAGCGCCAAGATGACAGTCAGAGCTCGACTATTAGAGAAATGTACTTATTTGCTTCAAAGAGCTGAGCGGGAAAAATTCTGAGCATAGGAAAAAATTCCACATGCGCCATTGATTTATCTTAACTCGCATGTTTGATTAATTTGGCAACAGTCAAGTTGGTGGCCATCTCTTATTTGGTTTGGACTAATCTGGTCGGGGTTGCCACATATTTCTCACCTAGTCACCCACTGTCCCGCGCCGCATTATTAATCTAACGCGGCCAATATACATGTGCCGCGAGACTTGCGAGCCGCTGTGCCAACAACGAGACATTGGTGGAACTTCGAATATCCCGTGGCACTCAGTCGCCGTTTGCGCACATGATGTGTTATTACGGGTGGATCATGATTGCTCATTGGATTCCATGTTGCGCCTCGTCTTGGATTTGGAGATGTGCACGTCCTCGCACATTTCACAGCCCACACCAAATGTTGCACCTCCCTTATTATGGCACGACCTCTGAAACGCCGAGAGTAAACGACAAGCACATCAGCACGTCGAGTTGCTAGATACTAGGCAGAATCGGCTGTGACAAGTGTGGGGGCGAGATCCCAGGCGATGAATGCGGTGGCGGCGGCGGATGAGGACAAGTCAGCGGAGGAAGGAGGGTAAGATAGGAAGGACAGCACCGTCGCTCCATTACAACACGAACTATCATACTGCAAATCGACCTACGCAGTACAGAAGCCGAAGCGTCGCGAGGTTCAGCCCTCAAAGCGGAAGGTGTTCCACTCATTCCTTCCACGGCCGCTCCTCCAGAAAGGCTGCAAACTCGCGGATGCCCTCCTCCTGGTGTGTCCGGCCCAACCCTAGCCGGAAGCGCTTCTCGCGAGTGAGTCGGTCGCAGCCGTACACGCTCCCGGGTAGCAGCAGCACGCCGTGCCTCTCCACCAACAACTTGCACATCGTGTCCACGTCCGGCGTGTCGCCGCGGAAGCGAGGGAAGGCGGTGCTGCCGGCGGTGGGCGGGTCCCACGCCAAAATATCGCTGTGCTGCTCAAACAGGGGCGCCAGCCGAGCCGTAGTTTCGGCCACAAACTCCAGGTTCAACGCCACGATTGCGTCCTTCGCCCTCAGCCCCATCAGCGCCAGCACCTCACTCGGCGCGGAGGAGCAGATAGTGGTGTAGTCCTTCAGCTCCAGCACCCGCTTCCGAAACTCGGCGTCATGTGAAACCAGCCAGCCGATGCGCAGGCCAGGGAGGCCCAGAGTTTTGGAGACGCCGCTCAGGGTGATACCCCCGTCCTGGAAGGCATCAACGGCGCTGACGAGACGAGTGGTGGGGTCGGGCTCCAGCATGCGATACATTTCGTCTGAGAACAGCGCAGCACCGCACTGGTCGCAGAGCTGCGAAACCTTGGCCCACTCGTCGTGCGGGAGGAGCTTGCCGGTGGGGTTGTGTGGGAAGTTGGTGACGACAAGCTTTGGGGATGACTGGCGGATGAGGGCCTCCAGGCAGCCTTCCTCTGTGCCTGACACACGAAACTCGAGATGGCCGTCACTGTTGGTGATCGGCTCCCAAAAACGAACGTTGCAGCCGATGGACTGCGCCACCTCGTACCTATCCACGACATCAGAATATAAGCACAGCGTGAAAGAGCTGGCACCCATGAACCTTTCACGAGTCGAGTAAAAACAAATAGCTGTTTGATAATATAACTTGCTGATGTCGACGAATTGAAAACTGTCCTGTTGAGTTCAACTTTCGATGTAATTCGCTTTTTACGATGTCAATGTTTGACAGCAAAATCGAGTTCGGCCGTGGACTGAGAGGAAGGGAAGCAGGTGTGTCGTGCACGCACAATGACTGATAGCCCGGGTAGCTGACGACCACGGTGTCGCCGGGTTTCAACATAGCGCGCATCGAAAGGTATATTAACTCCTCCGGCGCACCGACGATCACCTCGTCCGGTGACACGCTTTCATACATCCCCGCCACCTCCTCTCGTAGCGCCGGCAGGCCATTGGACTCGGTGTAGCCCAGCGACAGCGCTTCCCAGCGTGCCAGGCTGTTTTTATCCGCGATGCTCAACAGCTGCGTCAGGCCGAGTGGCTGAAAGGGACAAAAATGTGAGTAAGTACAGTGTGCATATGTTTGGCAAGACGTAGAGGAAGCGAACAATCAACACGACTCAAACACTGCAGTCGTAGCCCGAAACCCCTAGCGACAAGTTTTTGAAGAAAAGAGAGAAGTGGGATATCTCGTTGGTGATTAGCGATACTATAAGTGGATGTGCGGTCGTGGGGCTGCTGGCTACAGGAGAGAGGATGCTGTGTGCGCTGTTGGGCGCGGTACCTCGCAGTCGGAGCAGCACAGGAGGTGGCGCGTGCAGAACTCGTACTGTGCGAAGAAGCGCTCCAGCTCAAAGGGCTGGAGCTGACGTGCGGTAGCAAGGGATGAGCTGGTCTCGACTGCGCGCAGAGGAGGAAGTAGGGTGGGGCGGTGCGGTGTGCTGCCCTGCAGTCGCCTTGGCTGCGCTGGTGATGCATGCCGCGCAACAGATCGACAGCTCACCGTCGCCAAGCCGTACGCCATCACGAAAACGCAGTCAGTGGAATAGTAAGGTGGGTCCAATTAACTGCACAGGCGGTGTTCGATGGCCTCCACGTTACCGGTCGTTACAGACTGCGTGCTTGTGATGCCGTATGGATGCTGCCTTCTCGGGTTATTGCCCAGGCGCTGTCTCGCTCAATAACACCAGCAGTATACAGGTACGAGAGACGTCGAGGCAGTACAGATCTGAAGCGGTTTGCGACAGGGGCGGGACAACTGCTGCTTGATATGCCCTGGAGCTAGCGAGTGGCTATATCTTGATTAGTCTGTATATCTTTATTAGTCTCTGTGTCACTATATCCTGATTTGCACAGAGAGCAAAGAAAAAGGTGCAGAGGGTATAAAACGGCGAGAGTGAGAAGA
The DNA here is from genome assembly GCA_026401115.1 of Tetraselmis chui. Lineage (NCBI taxonomy): Eukaryota > Viridiplantae > Chlorophyta > Chlorodendrophyceae > Chlorodendrales > Chlorodendraceae > Tetraselmis > Tetraselmis chui. The sequence continues at coordinate 68,513 of JAPMLY010000749.1, forward strand.
AGGTCCGCAAGACAAGCGAACTGCGAGCGGAACTAATACAGCTTCCCGGGTACTTTCACCCGTACAAGTAAAAACGATAAATCAAACGATAAATGAAATCATTGGATTTTGCATGTTCCCTGTCCGTTCTTAGATGCGTTTTGCCGGTTCTTACATGAGCTCTGCCACCATCCGCGAAAGATGAGATGTTTCCTGTCCGTGCTCATCTCATTTTCTTGTAATCCATATTGGCAGGCGCGTTGCTGCGTATTCTTGTCATCTTGGTTTCGGAGCGACACCAGCATGTATAAGGATTGTCAGCAGTTGCCAGCTGTTGCCGACCTACCGTGGCAGGAGACCAAGCACATACAATGTATGCGTGTATTGTTGTACATGTGCTCGAACTGGAAAAACCCGACAAGGGAACATAAAGTGCAACGTGGTGCCATGGCGCTTTGATGTCGACGTCATGCTACGTGCTCTGCATGTGTCGCAACTATAGTCGACAAAGGTGTGGGGGTTGAGCCTTACGTCTCAGTCGCTATCAATGTCACATGATGGCAAGAAGATACATCAAGTTGCTCCAGCTCATCCGAAGAGCAGCCATGCCACCATCATTTTGCGTGTTGGGTGTGTCGACCTGCCCCTTGCCTTTCAGCTCCGGGCACTAGAAGACGCGATGACCCTTCTTGTGGAATTTGAAGCAGAGTCCCCCCTCTCGGTGTCGTTGCAACTCCTTAGCATAAGCAGCTCCAACGATGGCACTAAAATCAATTCGGCCAGACTTTGGAGAAGATCTGCGCAATTGCCACGGCCACGACCTCAACTAGATCCTTCGCCGCAGGGAAGTCGCTTGGTCCCTTCATCGTCGAGAGCATCGAGCAGGTTTTCTTGTTGCGGAAACTCGGAGTAAATTGGACCGAAATGTGTTTGATTTCAAATCGCCTTCAACGACCGAGGAAACGGTTTTTCCAAGGCTATATTGTTGTAGTCCCCATTCCCATTATTGCATTGTTCCATCAGCCTTTTGATTTCCATTCGTTATGTTGCGCAATTGATAGTATGCAATTGAATATTTTTAGATTATATAATATATGAAAGTGGCCACCGGACGTGGCATCTCCCGCCCCTCATATTGTCACTTCCGCCATTTTGTTGTTAGCCTCACAAAATTTTCGTATGCCATGGCAGTTGCTCCCGCTAAGGGTGTGAGATCCGGTGGCGGAGTGTGCCGATACATTTATCGCGTGTCATCTTTTCCCGCCGTTGTCTATTTTCACATGTCTTACATTTTTGTCCATCGCCATTTGGCTATATTCATGAGAATTCTGAAAAGGGCATCAACATCTAGCTCCACATATTGACATCTCAATTTATGCGAATAATTATAAACTCTCAGATACTTAATTGACAAACACAAGTATGCTTGATCACCGCAACTCGATGCACACTCAGTTTTTTTCCGACGCATGGAGTGCCAAGTGAAAGTCCTACCAGGCCAAACGTATGTGTGTGTGTGTGTGTGTGTGTGTGTGTGTGTGTGTGTGTGTGTGTATGTGTGCATGGTTGAGAGTGAGCGTGTAAGATTGTGTGAGTGTGTTTTTGTGCGTGCGTGTGAAAGTGAAAGTGTGAAAATGCGTGTTTGCATGAGTGTGTGGGGGTATATATACAACATAGTGGGGGTATATGTTAGAGAGTGTGTGTGTAAGAGTGAACGAGCGTGTGCATATGTGTGTGTGAGAGAGAGAGATGGTAGACAGTGAATGTTTTCGTTTGTGTGTGTGTGTGTGTGTGTGTATGTGTGCGTCTGTGAGAGTGAGTGAGGAGTGAATGGGTCAGTAAGCGAGTGCGTGTGTGCGTCTGAGAGTGAGTGTACGTGCGTGCGTGTAAGAGAAAGAGTCTAAGTGCGCGCGCGCGCGTGTGTGTGTGTGTGTGTGTGTGTGTGTGTGTGTGTGTGTGTGTGTTTCAGTGTTGGTATGTGTATGTGTGTACTCGCAATGCAAGGTACATTGTCACATCTGACAAGGTTTTAGGCATATTAATCGGAAGCGGGGCAACGCCCATATACAAAAGGCGTGCAAACAAAAGCACTACCATAAGTAAACAGCATTTCATTGCTTTGCAAGCGACATGCATACATCCAAGCGCGCAACGCGCGATGATATCTGAATGGGCGCTACAGAAAAATGTTCCATCTCTTGGCACCTTCCATCTCGACGCAGGGGAGTGACGGCAAAGGCTTAGATACAGCTTTGACGATTTTGCATATTTGTTATTCTCACAAGAAATTCGATGAACAATAACATTAATTACTTGCGTCACATTAAGAAGCGGAAAATGCTGATGTCCAAATTGTGTGATCAAGTAGCTTTCGGTAGCGTTTCTTCTCGGGAGTGTCAGCGGTTACAACTGTACCGAAAAGTAAGGAGGCCTCTTTTGTGTGTCTGCTTATCGATGTGTGTGTGTGTGTGTGTGTGTGTGTGTGTGTGTGTGTGTGTGTGTGTGTGTGTGTGTGTGTGTGTGTGTGTGTGTGTGTGTGTGTGTGTGTGTTGTGTGTGTGTGTGTGCGTGTGTGTGCGCGCGCGCATGTGTGTGAATGTGTGTGCGCGTACTTGTGTACGAGAGAGGGGGAGAAACGGAGAGTGAGAGTATTTGTTAGAGCGAGGGATGATTCATAAAAACATGAATATGTGAGAAGGTGCTTATCGATTTTTTTCAGGTAATTGTTTTCGCCATCAACAAAAATAGCACAGTGAAGTTGAGAAACTTATTTGTGTTTGCATTTTTTGTGCTCATAGTGTCGACATCATAGCCGTGTGTGCCAAACGAAAACAAAACGAAAACAAGGAGAGAGTAAGTCGGTGTATCCCCGCTGTAGGAGGTACCCAATAGTTGTGCGTCTTTCTCGGCAACAAGGGAGGGCTTTTAGCAGCACAGCGGTGAGCGGGTGTGGCATTTGTTTTAAATTGCGTTTCCAAATACGCAAACATCTTCAAATACAACCTTTTAAAATGAAGCAAAATGTGGGTTGCGGAGAGGAAAGAGGGCGTCGCGTGCTTTGGGTTATAAAGACCTACTGATAACAGAGGCTACTCACTTCTCAACCTCAACGTGTGGGGCATCACTACCGCAGAACAATGTGCCACCATTCGCTTGAAATTAATTCACAACTGTAAACGTGTACGCGCCCACGTCACGCCACCCTCTCACCCCTCACCTCTTCGGCAGTGCCCCGCGCGGGATGGTGGGTTTAAAAGCCAAGGTCCTTCAGCTGCCACCTCCACGCATCCTCGGCGCGTCGGCTGTTGGAGCCGTGGTGGCCGTTGGGGAGCGGCCACCGCTGCATCCTGCTGGCGGTGAAGTAAAACAGCACGCGGCGCTTGGAGGAGCAGTTCTCCATGCCGCAGTGCAGAATGCGGCTGTCGAAGATTGCCACGTCCCCCTTCTTCAGGCCGGACACCACCGCGGGCTGCGACTGGATGAAGCGCTCCTTCTGCCGCTGGCTGCTGTTCCACAGCAGGTGCGCCTGCGCGGTGTGCGTCTGTGGGAGGAACACGGTGTGGCCCATGCCGTCCTCCACATCCTGCAACGCGAAGAAAAAGGTGTAGAGGGGCTCCACAGAGACGTTGGGGTATTGTGGGCATGGCATGTGGATCGTGTCCGCGTGAATACACTGCCTGTCGATGGCACCCGCATCACATCAAAATCAAACCCCAGCAGACGTTTCCATTATGCTTTGATGGCACTGAAAGTTCGCACACTCACAAGGGGCTTTGCGTGTGTATATGTGACCCTGTGTGTATGTCCGTGTGAGTGTATTGACGTGTATGCGTGACAACGAATGCAGTGATATTTGTGTGTCCGTAGACGTGCATGCGTATGCGTGAAACCACGGGTGTGTGTGTATGTGAGTGTAGTGACATGTTTGGCTGTCCGTGAGTGTTGATATCTTGTATGTGAGTGCATATATACGCGCATTTAAATGTGTGTGTGTGTGTGTGTGTGTGTGCGCGTGCGCGCGTTGATATGTACGCGTGAATGTCAGTGCATTGATATGTATCTTTTTGTGCATACATTGATGTATATTGGTATTTTACACGTGTGTGTGTGGTGGTGGTGGTGGGGGGGGGGGGGGGGGGGGGGGGGGGTGAGTGAGTGATACAGTATCAAATTGATGCGATTGTGCAAGTGCATTCATTTGCAAGCGGGTGTATTTCACCCTGCTTGTAAGTGTATATGTGTGTGTGTTTGAGCATGTACGAGTCTTTCTGTGTGCATATGTCTATGAGTGTGTCCGTGTATGAGCGCGTGTGTATGTGTGTGTTGCGTGTGCGTGTTACCTTACGTGTGTATACGCCTGTGTATATGTGGGTCAGTCCATGTATGTATGTATGTGTGTGTGTGTGTGTGTTTTCTATGTGTGTATATGTGTATGTGTGTGTGTTTCGTGTGTGTGTGTGTGTGTGTGTGTGTGTGTGTGTGTGTGTGTGTGTGTGTGTGTGTGTGTGTGCGTGTGTGTGCATACACACGTAAGTAAGTGAACTGATATGTGTGTAAGTGACTGCATTGACATGTATGACTGTCCGTGAGTGCTGATATGATGTATGTGAGGGCATATACACGTGCATTAAATTGTGCGTGTGTGTGCGTGTGTGTGCGTGGATGTCAGTGCATAGATATGACTCTCTTACTGTGCGTACATTGATGCGTATTTGTGTGTGTGTGTGTGTATGCATGCATGTGTGTGTGTGGCAGTGTTTGTGGCAGTGTGTTTGTGTACTTGTGTGTGTATGTGTGTGTGTCTGCGTATGTGGCAGTGTCTACGTGTGCGTGTATATGTGTTTGCGTGTGTGGCAGTGTGTGTATTTGTGTGTTTGTTTGTGTGTGTATTGTATGTGTGCGTGTGCGTGTATATGTGTTTGCGTGTGTAACAGTGTGTGTATTTGTGTGTGTATTGTATGTGTGTGTGTGCGTGTGTGTTTGTGTGTGTGTGTGTGTGTGTGTGTGTGCGTCTGTGTGTACATCTGTGGGAGTGTGTATCTGCTTATGTATGCGCGTTTGTGTATGCGCATGTGTGTGTGTGTGTGTGTGTGTGTTTGTGTGTGTGTGTTTGTCTGCACCCAATCTAAACACGGTATGCAGACCCCACAGATGGGAGGGACGCCTCGCCTTGGGCTACCCGGGTCTGCCACGAGGCAGGACAGCTCATGTATCATGCCCTCACTGCCAATGGCCTCCTTCAGAAACGGCGCCAGGTTGGCGGCGATCTCTTCCATACTGTCGCGCACCAGCGGCTCCGACATGGGCAGAAACATGTCCTGCCTGTTTCCAAACAACCCATTCATCCCTCGGCAGTTCACGCCCCCAAAACGCTCGTCGAAGCCCACCACGCCCTCAGTCACCGCCGCCTTAGCGCGCTCGCTCTCCGCGTTCACATACGCCAACAGTTTATCGGCGCTCTCGCTCGACAACGCACCCGTAACGCACGCACATCCCAGCTGCTCCAGCACCTTGCTCGCTATTTCTGGCTTTCCGTTCACAACCTATCGCCACACAACACACGAACGTCAATCACGAAACAATCGAGTCGCGCCTGTGTCGGAAACTCGGCGAGCCCGGCCGCCGCTCATCACCTCGGCCGGAAAGCTCCGCATCGGCTTCACCCCGCCCGTCTTCCGACCCACGAGCTCCTTCCCTTCCTTACGAGCCAGCATCTCCGCATTAGCAGCCGCCAATTTCTCCATAACTCCTCCCAGCGCTACCGCCTGAGGAGGCTGCAGCGCGGCGCAACGCCTTCGTCGCAGCGTAGTCCCAGTCTTACGGAGACAACTTTGTAGGCGCTGCGTTGGGAGGGTGGCGGTGCTGCAGAGTCGACTTTTGCGGCCATCAGAGTGGCGCCTCACGCCGCCGGACGCCAGCACCGAAGTCGTCATGGCCATGCCCGCCATACTGGACCAACGCCTTGGGACACCTGAGAGTGAGAGTAGTAAGCCGAGAGTGTGGCTGTTCTCGGCCTGAGTCTGTTGTCTCTCCCTCTCTGTCTGTCCGTCTTCTTTCGTCGTGGCTGTCGGTCGCGTGGCCATTTCAGCAGTTTGTACATGTACATGTACCTGTACCAGTACCAGTACCTGTACCCAGCCGGTATATTCGGCGGTGCTTGCCTCTATTTATCGCTTGACAAAGTCGGACTGCAACCCTAAACAACTATCGAAGTAAACCCTAAACTGCAGGGCAAGACATAACATATCACAACTGTAAACAACACGTGACGGGACGTGACGGAACGGAACACAACTGTTCCGGTGTTGCGTTCCGGAACACAACGACCCGGAACACGTGACGGGTCGTTGAGTTCCGGAGCGTGGACTACACGGGTGCGTTCCGCGCGTGGAGGACAAATAATTTATATCGATCCGGAACGATGAGCGTGAGCACACGCAGTCTTTTCGTTCTATATGTGCGTAATGACTCCATTCGAGTCGGCGGGTACCCGGTGTTGATGGGTCATATATCAAGGCGTGCTGGGAAATCATCAACACTTGCGGACCGCTTGGCCCATCAACGGGGCGGAGACGCTTCGGTCCATACCGCGTACTCTTGGTGACGGTCCTTGAGAAAGTTTCTTCGAGGTGTGCAGTGGGCTCGTGATTGTCACGGGGTTAGTTGGGGTCGAGGTTCTTGGAGATCCCACCATGTATGTGCAAGGTAGTGGCTCCCCACTAATGATAATGGCAACGATGGTCTCCCACCTAATGAAGTTGTCTTGAAGTACAATAATGGCATATGAGGCTCGAAATATGTTCTATATATGGCGTGGTTTCCAGTTTGCTCGGCTTGTCTAGCCCACGTCTCCCGTGGCCGCTCTTCGACGCGCTTAGTTAAAAGCAAGGTAGACAAAACTTATCGAGGGGGTACATACAGGTAGTCGTGCAGGGACAATCTATCGATACATCGTCGATAATACTTTGACGAGTACTCTCATGCAACATTACATTGAATGACATTGTTACTAACTTGATCTGTACTTTTCCATCGGAAAACCGTACTACGTGGTTATGTCGCCACTGCAAATTAGCGAAATTATTGTTATGTATTATACTACCAGCACCTCCCGGTACGTGCATGTACTCACAATTAATCTAACTAGCTACATGACGCGCTAGTATGATTTCCCAAGACAAACAAGCCACGTCGCTAGTCTGTCTAGACCGTTACGAAAGCCCCATCACTTGGCACGAGGACCATGCGAGAACGTGTGCAAGCTAGCTAGGCTTAGCCTAGTGCAGTGCATGGGGGTGACAAACCCTTTAAATCAATCCCTTTCTTTAATTGCAATCTACCGTTAAACAATGCGTACCGCAAGGGAGCCTTGAACGAAGCCGATCCGTTAAGCCGGAGACCTTACTTCGTACTTCGGGCCACAGTTACATTGTTTTGGGATGGCGAGGTTCTGTGAGACACAGAATTGCGCCCTTCACCGCCCCACATCAGACCTAGGATACGGCCTCCCCTCCCTCAAAGCCCACGCCGCACAACTCACGGTATGCCACTTACATAAAATCATGAATAACTCAGGCTATAGAGGCCACATGGCCCGCGCACACATACGCACCCTATCCACAACGTATTCCCACTGGCCCTCAGAATCCATCATGTCATCCTGTTACACTCCACCCACACTAAAGTGCTTAGTCCGAGCTCAACGCGATGCGGGCACCCTATTCCACAACATTCCCCCACTCTCCCTCACCAACCCTATCGCCTCCACAATCCGTGCCCACTTCACCACTCAAGACAACGCCCTCCTCACCTCACTCCGGGACAAAGCCACACACATCACCGACCCTCACACATACAAACAAGCCTACTGCGATTTCTCCCCCCGCAAAACACACGCCTCCCTCCTACCCCGCCTCACCCCCCTCTGGAAAAGCAACATCACCACATGGCCACAAGTCCTCCTCAGAGCCACCTCATCCTCCTTCATCCTCAAATCATGCAAATCCATCACCACACTCACGGGGTCCACCACCCCCCTCTCAGTTCCCATCCGCCTCCTCGCAGCAATCCTCACCGAACCCCTCGATACTATACACAACCGCCTCCCCATCACAAGCCTCAATACCAACCAAGCATCCCCCCCCACCACTATACATCCCTCGTGGATCCCCCTCCTCTCCCCTCACCTCCCCCGTTCACCCCCCACCCTCCAATCCGGCATCTGCACCTCCCACACCACTCACTCCACCCCCACCGCACCCACCACACACTTAGACACAGAATACCTCACCCCCTCCGACCACCACTACCCCCCCTGCGACGTAACACGCATCATCTCCAAACACAAAGACACAGAATACGGCCAAACGCAGTACATGGTCGAATGGGCCCCGGAACACCTCACGGAATGGGACATTCAGCTACAACTCGACGACGGCTTCCGCCTCATCTCCTCCACTCCCACATCGGTATGCCTCCCCTCCCCCTCCCCCACCACATGCTCCATCTGTCATGACCCCCTGCACACAGAACCCTCCTCCACCTGCTGCACATGCCCGCACTATGCCATACACTCCCAATGTCGCCCAGCTCAAGGACCCACCACATGGCAGTGCGAGTGGTGCGCTCGCGGCCAACGACACGACCTTACCCGCCTCCACGAAGTGCAGTGGGCCCCGTGCCTACAACTCCACGACACCATCAGTGAGACCCCCTCCGGCCCCACCGCCCTTACCGCATTTAACTCCGGCTATGTCCCCTCCACCACACCCATTTTGCCAAAACCCGGACCCCCTCCGTGGTCACACCCACTTATCACATTCAACCATGACCCCATCAACCCCGACCTCGACATGCTCCCTACCGGTAAATTCGCTATCCACGCACACCCATCACTCCACGACACCACCATACTCTGCACTCCCGACGGCCGCGCAGTCACTACCCTTAACGGCCCCCGCGTCCGCCACCTCTACCAACTCTTTCGCCCCGACCTCTCGCAGCATACGTTCGAAGAGGAGGTCTATCACCTCCTCACCCGTCTAGGTTCCCGCTCAGAAATCCACTCACCCACGCCCGCCACCACCACCCGAAATAGATGGGCCACTAGAGAAGACCTCCTCACAGCCCTCCGTCACACATTCCGCATCCAGACAGAACTCTACTCCGACCCAGGTATATATCACCGCCCCCTAAACCCAACTCACCCCATCACATACCCCCTCCCGGACCGCGTTCATCTAACATACCACCCCACCAGAGGCACCCCTGCTTGGAACTGGCAGGACTTCGTCTATACAGACGGCTCGAAAAAAGGCGGCTCGACCCCCCTCGGAGCAGCAGCTACCCACCCCGCCTCGGACACCAGAATCAAAATCTTGGTGACCTCTACCCCTCCCTCACATACCATAAATCGTGCTGAATTAGCTGCCATAGATATAGGCCTCCAACTAGGCCGCACCCACCTCCTCACAGACAGTGCGTGCTCCCTCCGCCTTATTCAAGGTTACTTACACTGCCCTTCCGCTTACCGCCATAACATCCACCGCGACACCCTCTTATCTATCACACACACCCTTAAAACCCGATGTGAAGCAGGCACCCGTACACACCTCGGTAAAATAAAAGCCCACAACCACTCCATCGGCAACGACCTCGCAGACACCCTCGCAAACCAAGCTGCAGATGGCCACCCACCAGATACTATATACACCACAGGTTCGGAAGTCACGATAGGCCACTGGACATGGCCGTACACCCTCATCCCACAAACCCTAGGCGAACCCATACCCTACAGATACACAAACCTCAAATCCGACGCACACAAACACAGCACCAAACACACACACACTCCTCTCTCGGATACAACCAAACACGGAGCCCTCCTCGCCCGCGCCGCGAAGGACGGCGCCGACTTCTCATACCACAAAAAACACTCCTCCCTCACAAATATACAGTTCACACACAAACAAGAATTCATGTGGGGCGTCCACAACACCCGCCTACTTACTCACAACCCCACCCTGCGCTGCCCCCTATGTGGCCAATTCACTAGCAACGGCCACATGGCCGGTAACTGCCCCTCTATGTCTGGTCTAAGACAGGACCGACACAACAGCGCTCTGCAACTCCTACTCTCCCTACTGGAACGCCACAACGGAGGACGCTGGGAAACCATCACCGCCGACTTCGGTAACAAACCCATAAAATCGTTTGATTCCCCCACCCCTGCCCACACCCCACTTGACTGTCACCCACCTCACCCCACCCACATGCCCACCCGCCTTGTTGCTGCTGACGAAGGTCTCTCGCATGACTCCCTAACCTCATGCCCCGCCGTCCTCCCCCCTGAGATTCTCCCCCCCCTGCTTCGTCCCACTGCACACAAACCAGACTTCATCCGCATCCTCGAACCCAGATTCGTTGGTCACTCCAACGGTCGCCGACGTTACGCATCCATAAAAAAGATTCAGATAGGAGAATGGAAGTACTGCACAGACAACAACCTCTCTCACACAGCCGACCTCATACGTGCCAAATACACACCCCTTGCGAACGCCATCAGAAACCACTGGCCAGGCACAGTGGTCGACATCCTCCCCATTGTCATGAGCCGCACAGGTACACCGCACACCTCCACCATCACGAGTCTCACCTCCCTTCTCACCGCCCGCACAGACCCTCCTGATAAACTCGTCTCCAAAGCACGCCTCGACACTTCTCGCATTCTTACACAACTCCATACGCATACTGTCCAATGGCTGCATCACCTACTACGCATATACCGCATCAAATCCCGCACGACCTCCCGCCGCGCATCCGCACATTGCCCCCACGCACGACCCTGATTGCACACATCCTTCACCTCTACTTGCATCCTCCCCGGGGGGGAGTAAAACCCCCGAACACCCTTGGAGAGGTTGGACTAGGTGGTTAACGGTCTAGCCCTGACTTGTAAGTTCCCTGTATGGCATAGTTGGGAGGGCCCAGAGACAGCAGCCGACGCATCCGGCTTTTGGTGAAAAACCGGCGCATACGGTACATGTTGTAAACAATTTCAATTTCAATTTCAATAGGTATTTTTGGCGTCTCGATCGCCTTTGTGTCCCACGGAACTCTGAGCTCCGACTGAAATTGATCTATGGGTTGCACGATAGTTCGTCAACTGGTTACATAGGAGTTATTTGCACTCTTGCTCAAGCGCTCGACAAATTTTGTGGAAAGGAATTCGCCAAGATGTGAAAGACTTTTGTGAGCGTTGCGCCGTGTGTCGATGAGCAAATATTCAACCGCATATAGTTGCAACTCTTTACCCTTTGCCTTTTCCACCTAGACCGTGGCACACAATGCGATTATACTACTTTACACAACTACATGAGAGCAATGGCTTTGACATTGTGTTGGTTGTGCTCAACCATCATGCAGAAATGCCCCATTTTCTGCCGTGCACAGAGAGCGCAATATTATAGGAAATTTCTAGTTTGTTTTTAGATGGAGTTTACCGATTACACGGACTGCCCCAAGTGTTATATTTAGTGATCGCGACATGATATTCGTCAGTGGCTTCTGACAAACACTTCGAAGATGCCTTGGACATGGACTGGATCCGCCATTTTTTTGTTGGGTTCGGATCCATGAGTACTTGATTTTTTTGGATCCGGAACTAGTGAGTACCTCTAAAAAAGGGATCCGGATCCCGCGATTACCTGTGATTCTAGGGTTCGGACCCCGCGATTACCTGTGATTCTAGGGTTCGGACCCCGCGATTACCTACTGAACCTAGGGTTAGGACCCCGCGATTACCTATGATTCTAGGGTTCGGACCCCGCGATTACCTGTGATTCTAGGGTCCGGATCCCGCGATTACCTGTGATTCTAGGGTCCGGATCCAGCGATTACCTGTGATTCTAGGGTTCGGATCCAGCGAGTACCTGTGTTTTTGATTCCGGAACCGAGTACATGAGTACTTCTAATTTTTTTGGTTCCGTTGGATTCGTTGGGTTCGCGATTCCAACAAGTACCCGAAGTACTCATGCAAATTGATACAAATTGCGCATTTTGGGGGAAGTTTGTACTGCAAATTGAATTTTTACATCTCTACTAGTTCTATGCGCATGCTTATGCTTGGATCCCATACAATAGATACGTACAATTCACTTCCCATACTTTCTGCCCGCTGCAAACATATTTAGTACTTTACAATCTATCCCATACAATTTAGCAAAGCTTTTGGTCCCTCCGGCAAGTGCCACAAGCAACGTATGTGAGTTTATAGCCCTCCGGCTCAAAAAAGACACTTGCCATCACAGGGAAACAGATTCCGATGCAGTACCATTTTTCACATATGATGTGACAAGTAATGCCAAATGGTATATCGCATGGCCAGTGCGAGTCCACCAAATGAACATTAAATCCACAAAATATGGATGAAAACAGGTTTAAGACAACCATTTCTTACAGTTTATATAGACTTGTGACAACCATATTCCTCGCGCATACATAATTCAACAATTACATGAGACTAACAAGGCATCCTCTAGGCTATCTTCCTTGGTGTTCTTCTTGAACGCGTCATGCATTCGCCCCGCTTTGTTGAACAAACGCTCGCATGCAGCAGAGGTAGCAGGCATAGATAAGTACTGCCGCGCCATTAAAGCCAAGTCGGGGTACAGAGCTGCATGTGTTTTCCACCATGTCAACACACAAATGTCCTTGTCCGTTTCTTGGGGCAGCTCAAGGTAACGCTCTAAGTCATCCTTTTCCACGTGCTTGGCTATAGAGGGCGTCACACGCCCAGTCAAATCCCCGGAAAGGAATGCAGTGAAAGACTTACTCTTCGACGACATCAATTGCTTGCCAAGCTCTGCAGCATTCATGCTTGGATAAGCACCGCCTTCTGCCTCGCTCTCTTCCGGCTCTGTGCGCCACTGCTCTCCAAATTCTCTTCTTGCAGCCGCCAAAATTGTAGGCGCAAAGTCGGGACGAATGCCATTGAAGTCCAGATTCTTAAACCTGCACAATTCACATTTTTAGTTAACATAGCAAATGCACAGGTAAATTTGCATACACACACAGGAACACGTAGAGAGCATACAAAATAGGTACACAAACGAACACCACACACATACACACACATTCAGAAGCAGATGCACATACAAGCCTGCACACACACAAGCAGATAAACACAAGCACATCCATAAGACACACACACATGCATAACACACACACACACACACACACAAACACACATGCAGAAGTACATGCGCATACAAGCACGCACACACACATGCAAGCACTCATACAAATATGCATAAGCATATACACGCAAACACACACTCACAAGGACGCTCAGATAGAATCACATCTATTTATCAACATTTAATATATTTATCAGGTATATAATAGAAACAAATGTGCAAAATTTAAACACATGCACACACAACCATTACAAGGTACTCACCGAATGTCCAGCAATGTCGCAATCCCTATCTTGATGTAATCGTTCTCCCTTATGTTTGTGAAAAAACGCTCAATGATTCCGGCCCGCAGACTCTCCCTTGCCTCCGCCATATAAGGCTCCATGTCCTCCGCTTCGATGGTGTACAAGTCCACATCCCTCCGCTCATCTTGCAATGAAACGGGCATGTGTAACGACAGCTGCTCTAACAAAGTGCCTAACATAGGGTAAACAAGTGATATGGTAACATAGTCACCCTGCAGCAAATTCACAACTTGAGCCACTGGCCACAGGATCGCAGCTAGCTCTCGAATAGTCTCCCAATCCTCAGTGTTGATGGCGAAGTCCGAATACACCTTCCCATCGTCATTGGCAACGCAACCATTGGGTACCTAGTATAGAATTAATATCTCAGTAAATGAACAGTAATGCAACTTAACAATAATAATGCAATGAAAACACCGCAAGACAGTACTTATTTGAAATTTGAAATTTGAAATTGTTTACAACAATACCAGTATAAACCGGCTGCTGTCTCTGGGCCCCCCCTTTTGCTATGCTCAACCTGTAGTTGGACTTCTAAGCGTGAGGTAGACCGTAAACCACTAATCCCAACCTCTCCAATGGCAGTAACGATACCGTCTAAAACATACCTGTATCCAGGTATTTATAATTTTTTTGATCTATACGTATTTTTTTTTTGGATACAGTATGAAAAATAAGATGTCGCTAGTCTCCACGTTACGCGGCCTGCTCCAGCCGCTGCGGGGTCGCTGATCAGCAAGGCTGTCCAGCTGAAGCTGGGCGAGGCGAACCTGCCTGACCTCGGCTCCCGTGCGACTCCGGTCGTGCCGGAGCTTGGGGGGAAAGGCAGGTGAAAAACCCCCCTCGCATAGGTCGTCGTCGGTCCCGCCCCGATCCGTGCTCCACCCCGCCCGAGATATTAGCCCCCACCCCCGACGCAGCTCGCCACCTAGCCGAGTCTTCTCTCCTCCTTCGGGGGCTGAGAAGAGAGAATAACTAGGCTGCAGACGGTGTCCGGCTGGCTCTCCTGCCCCCGAGCCAGATTTTCTCCTGTCCCCTGTCCTTCTCCCGTCTGTTTCCAACACCTATCTGATCGCGCTGTAGCCGTCCGTACCCTCCCCCGGTGGTTTACGTTGTTAGGGGGTCGCCTTTACGAGCAGTGTGCCGTTACGATAACCCTAGGCACACTGCCTGAGGCAGCCTATCGATAACCGGGTACCGACTAGGGGAGGGGTTGTAAGAACACAGGGATCGAGTCGCCAGTCCTCAAAAGATGGTGGGTACGGGAATTTTTCCAAAAACCCCCCGTACCGGGTTTTTCCGGCGGCGGGCGATCCTAAGGACCGCCGCCGCTAGACCGTGCCGCTCCTCCGACTGCGACCAGCCTCCGTCCTGCGTAGCATCAGGCCTCGCCCCCAGGGGAGACTTAAGACTCTCACAGGGCTGGCGACTGCTAGCGAGCGCTGTCCCAAGCGCTGCTTCCCAGCTGTCCGCCGCCAGCTCCAACACCCTCGTCCCTCCGCTGATCCGTTGGGTACGGACATTATTTTAGTGTCCAAAAAAGCCCTCCGTACAGGGCTTTTCGGCGGCGGCTGATCTCGAGGATCGCCGCCGCCTCCTGTAGCCGCTCCTCCGTCTGCGACTAGCCTCCGTCCTGTGCCATGTCTTGCCTCACCCCTCGGTGAGGTTCGACCGGCACAGGGCTGGTCGATAGCTAGCGAGCGCCCTTTCCTGGCGCTGCTTCCCGGCTGGCCACCACCAGCTCCAACACCCGCCTCCCACCGCTGATCCGGCCGTACCCTCCTCGCCAGCAAACGCTGCCGTAGTACAGGTCCCACTCCTAAAAGTAAGGCTGTATCTAGGAGTATCTGTGCGCGAAAAAACATATCGGACGGGCCGAGCGGGAGATCTTGGCGCCGGTAGTGCACAGAAATGATTTATTCAAAAGCCCTCTGTACAGGGCTTTCCCGACAGCTGCTGATCCCACGGATCGAGCTGTCGGCCCTCTTAGCCCCCTACCGTGCCAGGCCTGGCACGGCTACGGGGTTTCCAGCGCCCACCACGGGGAGGTGAGGGGATGCCGACGGGCCTGCGAACGCACCCCCCTCCGGGGTCGCCGCCGCTGCGCCGCCGGCGGGCGCCGCAAGACAGTACTTACTTGTAACATATACTCGGTAATTGCTTCACCGTTCTGCACAAACCACACAACCTGAGGAAACAAGCCTAACCAACGAGTGGCTGACTTGGTACTTGGCTTACTTGTGGGAAGACCTATCCGAGTTTGAATCTCCGACAGCTTGGCAGCGCCCAAAGTGCTCCTAGAAAAGTGGGCACTCTGACCTTGCATTGCTCGGGAACAATCCTTGATGTGCGGCTCCTCCACGAACTTGTTGACACACAACTGAATGCCATGAGTAACACAGGTATGTCCATCCAATGCACCCCATCCTTTCTTCATGTTTGCTCCATTGTCGCACACCTAGGCAACCGTCAAACCATCTTCATTCAGAGACATACATAACAAGCAAAAACAAAAGCCAAAATCTAAACTAACTCTTACCTTACTGAATATTGATTCATACACAGTGTCCACAGCTTCGACCCCTTCCAAGTCGTCTGCTTCGACAAGCTCTCCCACATTCACTCCAGCAAGTCTGCGCTTTGTCGTTTGCAAAATATTCTCACCTGTGTGGGAAACCTTTCCGTAGGGCTCGCAAATAACCAAGCGCTTCATAAGTTGCCACGATCCGTCGATCCAATGCACCATTACCGCCAACAATGAAACAGAATTCTCCCCCCAAATATCTCCAGATATGCACGGCTTCAATCCGTCTTGCAACAACCCGTTCATCATGACTCCTGTTTCAACAAGTGACTGAAACAAGCAAAATTAATTACCTTAGTTATTTTTAAAGGCAACACGCAGTCATACATTCAAAAACCAACAGTAATTACCTTTTGAGCCAAGGACGCCATGCAACGCATTACCGTCTCACGACATGGACCGCTATATGCGCCTCCCGAAATAGCAGACATCACATCCTTGAGCTTTGTGTCCGACTCCATGATCCCGAATGGCCGACATCGCTTGACCACCCAAATTGTTATCAACTCGTCAAGGTACTGTTTCCTTTTCGCAGAAATCTACGAATAGAGTCAACAACGAATGAAAGGTCAATAACATGCTATCATTAAGTCAATAACATGCTACTATACAATCACAATGGGACATGACTTACCTCTGCCTTGATCACGGTGGGGACAGAGACATCCCCAACTTGAATGTTTTCACCATTAGCCAAGTCCTGTCTGTACTCACCTTTATGCCGACATCTGAGGTGCTTGATAAGATTTGAGGTCCCTCCGTTGTACTTGAGCTTGAGTTCCTTTGGACACAACTTACATACGACATACTTGACACCATTGGGGAACTTCTTTGGCTTCTGGAAATGATTCCAGCATTGATCATTGTAGATCTTCTTCTTCGGCGGCGCCAAGTCGTCATCCACGATGACCTCTTCATCGCCTTCGTTATCTTCTTCGATGCCTTCTTCAACCTCGTTTGATGTTACAGTGGCTTTAGCTTGCAACCGGTTCTTCCTCTTCCTGCTTATCCGATTCGCCTCTTGATTTCGTGCCTCCTGCAGAAACACAATGCACCCATCAAAAGTTAGTAATGGAAACATGAAATTGTAGCGAAAGAACAGAAAAGAACACAAAGAACGGGAAAGCATCACAGAACAGCGATAACATAGTGTCGACAAGCCCAACTGCAACGCTATTACTATGGTTTCGATAGAGCACATAAACAGAGACGTAAATGTGCGGGCGGAGGCGGGGAGTGGGCGCCATGCGGCGCTACCGAACAGCACAGTGCAACAATATGCTTAACGACAAAGTAACCTTTTATGTGGGAAAGCAAAGAACAGGAAAGCATTAGAGAACAGCGATAACATAGTGTCGACAAGCTCAACTGCAACGCTATTACTATGGTTTCGATAGAGCACATAAACAGAGACGTAAAAGTGCGGGCGGAGGCGGGGAGTGGGCGCCATGCGGCGCTACCGAACATCACAGTGCAACAATATGCTTAACGACAAAGTAACCTTTTATGTGGGAAAGCAAAGAACAGAAAAGCATCACAGAACATCGATAACATAGTGTCGACTAGCTCAACTGCAACGCTATTACTATGGCTTCGACAGAGCACATAAACAGAGACATAAATGTGCGGGCGGAGGCGGGGAGTGGGCGCCATGCGGCGCTACCGACCCGCACAGTGCAACAATATGCTTAACGATAAAGTAACCTTTTACGTGGGAAAGCAAAGAACAGAAACGCATCACAGAACAGCGATAACATAGTGTCGACAAGCTCAACTGCAACGCTATTACTATGGCTTCGATAGAGCACATAAACAGAGACATAAATGTGCGGGCGGAGGCGGGGAGTGGGCGCCATGCGGCGCTACCGAACATCACAGTGCAACAATATGCTTAACGACAAAATAACCTTTTATGTGGGAAAGCAAAGAACAGGAAAGCATCAGAGAACAGCGATAACATAGTGTCGACTAGCTCAACTGCAACGCTATTACTATGGCTTCGACAGAGCACATAAACAGAGACATAAATGTGCGGGCGGAGGCGGGGAGTGGGCGCCATGCGGCGCTACCGACCCGCACAGTGCAACAATATGCTTAACGACAAAGTAACCTTTTACGTGGGAAAGCAAAGAACAGAAACGCATCACAAAACAGCGATAACATAGTGTCGACAAGCTCAACTGCAACGCTATTACTATGGCTTCGATAGAGCACATAAACAGAGACATAAATGTGCGGGCGGAGGCGGGGAGTGGGCGCCATGCGGCGCTACCGAACAGCACAGTGCAACAATATGCTTACCGACAAAGTAACCTTGTATGTGGGAAAGCAAAGAACAGAAAAGCATCACAAAACAGCGATAACATAGTGTCGACTAGCTCAACTGCAACGCTATTACTATGGCTTCGACAGAGCACATAAACAGAGACATAAAAGTGCGGGCGGAGGCGGGGAGTGGGCGCCATGCGGCGCTACCGAACAGCACAATGCAACAATATGCTTAACGATAAAGTAACCTTTTACGTGGGAAAGCAAAGAACAGAAAAGCATCACAGAACAGCGATAACATAGTGTCGACAAGCTCAACTGCAACGCTATTACTATGGCTTCGATAGTGCAAATAAACAGACATAAATGTGCGGGCGGAGGCGGGGCTGGGGCGCCATGCGGCGCTACCGAACATCACAACGCAGCTAACTCGGGGGTGAGGGCAGAGCAGAGGGGGGAGGGGAACTCTTGCTTACCTCTTCAACTTTCTCTTGCTCGTCGTGAAAATCTTCCAGCAGGATGGACCAATTGGCTTGCCGCCTTACGTTGACCTCGGTTTCTGAAGTGGCGGCTTCCTCCGGCAGTCCTTCCCACATAACTTTATACGTCAACATTCCACACCTTTTTCCTTGGCTAACAATTTTCTTAACTACATACTGCCCTTTATTACTGTACGGATCTGCACCTGTTTTTGACTGAGGTGTCCTAAACACGCTATCTGAATTCCAAACAAGCTCCTCTTCTGCACGTTGGATAGCCGTCGATGACAAGCTCTTCCCTGATCTAGACGGTCTACTACTTCCCGCTTGCCCCGCCATTGTTGCTAACTATGAAAGGATTGGATGTGGACGGGCAGATTATGGTGGATTTCAAGCGCGTACGCACCGTTTAAATAGCCTTTGGGTGGGCTACAATCGATTCAAGGCTGCGGAATGACAACAATCAGGGCTATTGAACCAATCCTAGACATACACCTCAGCAGATTTGCATTGCCAAATACCTCCCAAAAAAACAGCGTGTCACTTCCGGCAACCACAGAATCGTGAGATACTCGGAATCGTGAGTACTGATTGGGTATCGCGATTCCACATCGTTTTGCGAGGATGAGGTACTCGCGATTACCGCGGATCCATTAAAGTACGATGAATACCGGATCCAACGATTACTTACAATAACTGGTACCGGAACCAACCATTACTTACAATAACTGGTACCGGAGCCAACGATTACTTACAATAACTGGTACCGGAACCAACGATTACCTACTGAACCTAGGGTTCGGATCCCGCGATTACCTGTGATTCTAGGGTTCGGACCCCGCGATTACCTACTGAACCTAGGGTTCGGACCCCGCGATAACCTACTGAACCTAGGGTTCGGACCCCGCGATTACCTGTGATTCTAGGGTCCGGACCCACGAGACCAAGTCCGAACCCGAGTAGTCTCGTGGATTCGCGGCTCCTTAGGATCCGGATCCAGTCCCTGGCCTTGGAACGCGACTCATCATGTCTTCCAGCCGACACCCGGAGACGGATGTGGGTGTCTTGGTCATCTGAGGCTCAAATTTCGCTCTTGAGGCCGTGATTTGCGGTTTGTTCGGTGTTTCGAGCCCCATGTCTCCCGAAGTCGCTCTAGGCCGTGCCTAGAAGACCAAGATTGAGAGGTACTCGTAGGGGGTGTGGAGTCGCCCCGACACCCGCTTCATTTCCTTTGCGGTCACGGAATTTGGTGCTATCGGCGGCCACGCCACGGGTTTTCTTATTCAGCCGGCCATGCATGCAACCGAATCAAAGAGGTGCATGTGGGCGAGTTGTTGGCCTCCTAGCGCCGAAAGATTTCTGTCGGCGTCGATGTCGCTCATAAGGACAACGTCTTGCGCAGGCTATCTGCCGCCGCGGATGGTGTGGAGGACGCTTCTTCATGGGCTGGGATACATTTTCCTGCCACGGCTTTCTTTACCCGCGCCAATCTTCCTCGCGCGGCGCGTGAGGCGCCTCTTGTCTCCTCCACGTGTTAGGTTTTCATCGTTGCGTGGGGGTTTCCTATGTTCTATTGCGCTTTATTCGCTAGGTTTGTGCACAATGTAGTTCTATTTGCCGTGCCTTGAATTTCGTGACCCTCTTGTCACTCTTGACACTCTTGCTTGGTCCCCCCTCGTCTTCCCATGTCCACGTTCCCATATTGCTTCTTGTAATTTTTTGTAGATTGTAATCAAAATTGTGATAAATGCGACATTTCAAATCAGGCTACTACGAAAGTACGGGTACTGACATATTTACTGCTGTACTGTAGCAGCTCCTCGGATGAGATGATGACCGGACTACAGGCCTACAGGTACCCGTACTTCGAATATGGCAGCCGAGGGACAAGGGAAGGGAGGGCGCATGAACTGTCGAGGCACCCGCGGCGGAGGAGGCTCCGGCAGACCTTGTTCCTGGTAGGTGGCAGGTACCTGTGGAAAAGCACAGCTACGACTGCGGGGCGCTGATGTCCTGGGATTAGGGACCTCGCCAGCAGTCCGCGTGGGCGGGGTGGTGGTCTTGCCCGTCTTGACTGGCCGGCGTATATAGCGACCGACACAGAAACCTTTTCGACTCTGCTCAGCTTCTCGACACGGAAGTGACGGAACCATGAACCAATACCAGTGCGTGCCACCCGCCAGTTAGCCCACATATCCACCACGGCGCGCCCTCTTTCACGCTAGCTACGGACCTCCCGCACCCGCTCCCGCTCCTTCGCAGCTGTCAGATCTGGTGTCGCTCGACAGTCAGTCCATCCTGCGGCCATCCATAGTGTCCATAGTGGCTTGTGACTAATCCGCGACTGACCTTATCGCGCGCGGCGGAGCAAGTTCCGCTTAACTGTGTCACAAGACGCAATTCACAGCGCGCATCGGTATCTTTGGATGTGCGGTGCAGTGCTCTACGTGCCCTGGGCGGTGCTACAGGCGAAGGGCAGATTGTGGTCAAAGAGGTCGTGTTGTCGCGATGGAGTTGCTGTGACTGGGGAGGGGCACATGCATAGCCAGGGGGGACATTCAGGAGACGGATTGGAGAGAAGGGTATCAGGGGGGTGGGTGAGAGCTGGTGGTCCAGGGTTTGATCAGCCTTATATTTATTTCAGTGCTGGTCTGATAGATTTGAAAGGAGGTTGCTGGATTCA
Organism: Tetraselmis chui; assembly: GCA_026401115.1. NCBI lineage: Eukaryota > Viridiplantae > Chlorophyta > Chlorodendrophyceae > Chlorodendrales > Chlorodendraceae > Tetraselmis > Tetraselmis chui. Next base: position 90,006 of record JAPMLY010000749.1, read on the forward strand.
GGGTAACCTTGCCACACCGTTCTCTGGAGGCGAAGAGAAGGGGGGATGTGGCTGTTCTGATGTGGTACTGTGTGTGTGTGTGTGTGTGTGTGTGTGTGTGTGTGTGTGTGTGTGTGTGTGTGCGCGCGCGCCTGTGTTTTGTGTGTTTTGTTTATGTGTGTGTGTGTGTGTTTTAATGGGGGGATGTGTTGCATTGGTCTGTGCAGCATTTACGAGGCTCTGGGGCGGGGGAAGCACTCCGTGGTCTACAAGGGCCGCAAGAAGAAGACCGTATCCTACTATGCGATCAAGAGCGTTGAGAAGAGCCAAAAGGCTCGAGTGCTGCAGGAGGTGTGACGCGAGCTCTTTTCTCACTCGCCCAAATGACCTATCTGCAGTGGTAACACCCCCAGCTGACCCTACTATTCACTCCCCTACCCCCCCCCCCCCCGCCCCGGTCGTGCCAGGTTCGCACCATGCACGCGCTCAACTCCAATAACATCCTAAAGTTTTACGCGTGGTACGAGACCACCAACCACCTGTGGCTCATCCTAGAATACTGCGTGGGTGGGGACCTCATGTCACTCCTGCGACAGGTAAGTCTACTTCATCGTCTCATATCTCTCTTGTGTCAGCCCCCCCCCCCCCCCCCCCCCACGCCCCCCGCACTCGCACGTAGAGCTGAGTATTTTCACAGTGCATACGCGGCGTGCATGGGTGACACATCAACCTATACCGAACTACGCAGGATATGCGGCTACCTGAGAATTCTATGCACGATTTTGGGCGGGACCTGGTCACCGCGCTGCACTTCCTGCACTCCCACTCCATTATTTACTGCGACCTGAAGCCGAGCAACATCCTGCTGGACGAAAACGGCCGCATTAAGCTCGGTGGATTCGGACTCAGTCGGCGACTGAGCGATATCAACAAAACGCCTGTGACTGGTCTGCCACCGGTAAGGCACCACTCTCCCTCACTGTTAGGCCAGCCGAATTAGACTGGATACACTCAAGCTCTTGTGGTTTGTACCAGGCCAAACGCGGGACGCCCTGCTATATGGCGCCAGAGCTGTTCCAGGAAGACGCCACTCACTCCTCCGCCTCCGACCTCTGGTCCCTCGGCTGCGTGCTGTACGAATGTGCAGCGGGGCATCCGCCCTTTGTGTCCACCAGCTTCAACCAACTGGTGTGTCCCGTGCCCTTTGTTCCCAACCGTTAATACACTGCACAAATAGAGAGAGAGTTTGTGTGTGTATGTGCGTGTGTTTGTGTGTGTGTGTGTGTGTGTGTGTGCGTGTGTGTGTGTAGACTATTTGAACAAATTGCATAAACATTGATCTTTTGAAAAGCGGGCTCGGTTTCCAGGCTTGACCAGCTGTGTGGTCCCACGTGCAGGTACATGACATTTTGAACAAGGACCCAGCGCCACTGCCCTCAGCTAGCAAGGAGTTCAATGACATGGTCGCTGGTCTGCTGGATAAGAACCCAGCAACACGGATGACATGGAAAGAGCTTATAGCGCACCCTTTCTGGAACTTTAGGCTGCCTGAGCGACCGATGCCTGCCGAGCCCGCACTGGTGGCTTTTATTGAGCGGAACGGGTTGCAGCCAAAGCCGGCGGCTAGCGTGCGTGAGAGCCAGACTTTAGTCAGCGACATGCTGCGCAGCGTGAACGTGACGCGGATGTCAGCGGTGGTGCGGAACAACTTGGAGAAAGAGTCAGACGGGCAGGAGTACACCGCGGTCACCGCCGGTCCGACTCGCGGCGATGTCCGCCTTGAAAACGCGGATGCGGAGCTGGACTTTGAGGTGAGGATGGGCCTGGAGCTTGTGGTGATTAGTCTTGAAAGGATAGGCGCAGGGAGCTGTTGTAGTTGGAAGGGGTTTGCAGGTTGCTGGCTGTGGTTGGCCGATGAAGGAAACAGAAGTGGGCGAAGTTGGGTGGGGCACGGGTGTGCGGAGGGCTGCAAGCTACGGACCGTGTGTGGCAGGTCACAGATGTGGATGTGGGGGCAAGGGGGGCTTGACTGTGAAGGGTACACTGTCGATATTCATCTAGATGGGGAGGAGGGGGGGGTGGAGAGCTTTGCAGCGTACGGAGTGGGGATGAAGAATGATAGGAGTGGCTATGGCTTGGGAGGACTTGAAAGACACAAATAAAGGAAGCACATGCTAGCCATGGGTTTGGTGGGAGACAGGGGGTATGGACTAGTTATGGAGAGGGTAAGGTATGGACAGGGTAAGGTATGGACTGGGAAAGACAGGTGAATAGTGGGGGACGGGGGATCGCATTGTATGGACAGGGAATGGTCGATGATGGATGTACTACCATTTAATGTGTGGTAAGGAATATAGACTATGGATGGGAGATTAGGGACTTGAGTATGGCAGTAGGAAGGGGGTAGAAAGGCATGGTCAGAGATTGCTGCTCAGGAATTTGAGTATGTTTTAGTGGGTGGTCTTGCAAGGTTCGGGCTGATACCTGGGCGGCTACAATTTCTGTGGGAGGAGGGAGGTAGGAAGTAATGACCTGTGGGTGTCAGATGGTAGATATGAGTGTGGGGGGGTTTGGAAGGTATGGCAGTGGAAGATGTGGGGCATAGGTATCGAGTGGGGTGGGGCGTACTACGGATTGGAGATGATAGGTGATGGGCATGAGTGTGGTGGGGGTAGAAGGGTTTTGACCATGGACTTTTATCTGCTGCCAAACTACGGTTTGGCAGGTGATGGACGCAAGCATTGTGTTGGGGGAGGGGGGTATGGAGTGCGCATGGTATGGCTTGTGTGTATGTAGCGGGACTAGTAAGGGTAGGTTGGAGTTGACACGCTGCATGCGGACTGTGTGGACAGGAGCGGCAAGCAGATGCGGAGTCTGGCGCGGAGGATGAGGAGTGCGCGACACCCACTGCGGCGGAGGAAGCGGAGGAGGGCGGGGAGCGGCCCAACAGCAATCACAGGGTGGGCCTCAATAAGGACCTGGAGGAGGGCGTCATGCGGGCGCAGCCTCGCGGCGGTCATGGCAGCCCCACACGGCACGAGGACGTGCACCAACCAAATGTGAGATACCGCCCTTGCGATGTGCCGTGTCGTGTGAGTTATTCATGGTCGCCTACGCCTGTGAGCTGTATCATCGTACAATTCCTCATTTTGGGTGGTGTCCTGCTATGCTTCTGTTGCTCTCTCTTCCTTTGCACAGAACATCAGCGCTAACGAGGAGGATGACATTGCGACGACGGAGCAGCCGGCTGTGGAGGACCTCATTTGGCACCCGAGCGACAGCGCCGTGAAGCCAATCGTGGGCAACCGCCGCATCGAGCGGGTGGCTGAGCCGCGCTGGGAGGCGCGCAGCCTGTCCTTCCCGGCCATGGTACCACCCTCGCCACCATTTGCGTCCCTCCATATGTGACCTAGTAGCTTTACGCCATTCCCTGATCTCTGATTATGTGTCTGTGTGCATGGCTGACAACCAACCCGGCTGCTGTGCATCCAGTCGCTGCAAGAGATGCTGGCCGCGTGTCAGAACAACCAGACCGAGCTGGAGACCTTCCTTACCCACATTTACCGGGCGGTGGCGGGCGCTGCTCCCCTGAAGGTGGGCCCACTTTCACCCGCCTTACCACTGTGGGTCATGTCATATAAGTGTGAGAGGGGGGTTGGCGTGTGGTGGTGAGGAAGAAAAGTTGAAGTGGAGGCGGAGAAGAGTCGTGGGTGTGATGGGACAGGGGAGTCTGTGTGAGACTGTGAGGGCGTGGAAAGAGGTAAGAGACAGGAAGGCCTATGTGAGACCGAGTCGAGAGGGTTTTTGGAGGGAAGGGGTAATGAGACAAGATCCCTGTGTTAAACCTAGTGAGCAGGCTAATTATTTGGGGGTGGGTTGATTTGAAAGGAAGTCTATTTTAGATCGCGAGAGTAGGGGATGGGGCATGTGGTGGGGAGGATAGGAAACTGGAGGGGTCGGGTGAGGAGACGAGGTTGTCATTGGCGAGTGTCGGGAGTGATGAGACTTAATAGGCAAGGACAGGCAGGGAGGTGTATGTGAGACCGAGAAATGGGGTTTTTATGGTAGACAGGATGATGGCACAGGGATGCCTATGTGATAGTTTGTGAGCAGGTTTCTTATTTTGGAGATGGCGGATTTGAAGGGAGGTCTACTCAAAATTTCACGCGAGTAGGGGCGGGGGTGAGCTGGGGGGTTGATGAGGCGGGGAAGTGAATGTGAAATTGAGAAAGGGATGGGCAAGAGAGAGTGTCGCTGTTGGTGCTCTTGCAGCTACTGATACTTTTCTGGGGGATGGTGCATGGTTTTGTGTGCAGGACAAGGTGAATGTGCTGGCGTACTTTGAGACGCTGTGCACCGACACCACCGCCGCCAACGTTCTCATCAACAGCTCGCTCACCATTCTGTTCGTTCGCATGTTGAGCAACGCCCGCGCCCCGACGCTGCGCGTGCGCCTCGCCTCCGTTATCGGCCTCCTGGTCCGTCACGCCACCTTTATCGCGGACGAGCTGGCGCAGACGGGGGTGCTGGACGTGCTGGCGGACACGCTGCGCGATAAAAACGAGCGCGTGCGGCGCCGCGCGATGGCCACCCTGGGCGAGCTCCTCTTTTACATCGCCACGCAGCAGCAGGACGCGCAGGCGATGGGGAAGAGCGGCGACGTGTGGCAGGTGCCGCCCAGCGCGGTGGCTGCGGTGCTGCGCCTGTTGAAGGTGGGCGAGGACGAGATCGCGCAGCACTATGCAGTGAAGACGGTAGAGAACATTGGGAGCCAAAACATCTCGGGGCCGGGCAACGACTGGGGCAGCCGCCTGAGCACCCCAGACACAGTGGCAGCCTTGGTTCAGGTGAGCGTGTGCACGCTGCACACCCGTTCGTCAGGCCTGTGGCATTTTTTGCTCTGTTACATATTGGGATGCATTCAGTTGTTGGTCTAGTGACTGAGATTGGCATCCTACGGCCTTCTTTCTCCAGGTGTTTAACTCCACACGGAATGAGGGGCTGAAGGCCACCGTGGCGTCGTCCATCTCCCGCCTGCTGCGCTTCAACCCCTCGCTGGTGTCCTACACCATGGACAAGTTTGGCGTGCGGCTGATTTTGAGCGGTAAGAGAAGTGGTGATGTTGTTGTTGGTGGTGGGGTGGCAGGGTTGAGGTTTGGGTGAAAGGTGGTGGGGGGGGAGGGGGGTCTGAGTTGTGTGTGCTGCTGTGTTTGTGCTGTTGTTTGGTGGTGGGAGGGGAATGGTTAACGGAGGTATAAGGGAGGTGTAATTTGTGTCTAGTGCTGTAATGGTGTCATTCTTGATGGTGGGGAGTAGGTGGGTTTAGGGTGATGGGGGGAAGGTCTGAGTTGTGTCTGATTTGTGTATGCTGTTATTGTTGTCGGTGGTTTTAGGGGGGGGGGGTTAAAGGTTTAAGGTGGTGGGTAGGAGGGCTGAGTTGTGTTTGCTGCTGTGTTGGTGTTGATTGTTTGTGGAGGGTGGTTTGGGGGGGGAGGGTTAAAGGTGGTGTGAGGGGGTTCTAAGTTGTGTTCGCTGCTGGGTGGTTGTTGTTTAGTGGTGGGAGGGTTTAGGGTGGTGGGCTGATTTGTGTCTGCTGATGTGTTGGTGTTGATTATTGGTGTTGTTGTGTGTGTAGGGTTGTCTGACAACAGCGCCAAGGTTCAGACGGCGGCCATCAACATCCTCAACCTGGGCCTCTCCAGCCCCGACATTTCCGGCCGCACACGCTCCTCGCTAGGTGAGGAGCGCAGCCTGGTGCCCGCGGTGGTGGCGCTGCTGGACAACAGCCTGGCGAGCCTGCGGGCAAAGGTGCCCCCTCCTCCTCCCCTCTTTCAGAAAGTAATAAGCAGAGTGAGGAAAAAGAGTGTCAACAACAAACTGCCAAAGAACAGAGCATACGATACATTCTTACGCACCAAATAAAACGAAGTAGTCTTTTACTGTTTCGCTCATGATTTTAGGTTGCGATTCCTTCGCTTCCTAAAATTTCTTTTACCCCTGTTTCTCTGCCCTGTCGACTTGCTTCACGACCCCCCCCCCCCCCCCCCCCCCCCCCCCCCCCCCTCCTCTTTCCGGACGAGGCACACCTGGGTTGTGTCTGTGGAGTGTCGTGCAGCTCCGACCCACCGCCCAAACAGAATGGTCGCTGGGTCTATTGTTATTGGTTTTAAGGGCTTAGGGTAAACCTTAAACTAAACACTCAAGTGAATGTGCATGCGAGCTTTCTTAGTCGGCTGTCATCGTGCGGTTATGCACTCAGCACCGCGTATTGTCACCGTCTGAGGGGCAGTGCTCGCGATCAGTGAAACTCGCCTGACGCTATCGTTTATTTGCGTTTGCATTTTTTTCGGTGCGTAGTCTCACTCTAACGCAACTTAATAAAGAAAATGGCGGCAATGCCGGTTTAAGAGGGGAGGCTGCCTGTAGGGCGAGTGAAGAGGAGAGGGGAGGGGGGGTGTTGTTGTGCTGCGGGATTCGTGCTGATGCTGGGTGTGTGGTGTGGTAGGGGGTGGTGGCGCTGGTGCTGCTGTCCCGCCTGAGCAGCCGCTACCTGTTGGACGCCTGCAACGCCAAAGCCATCCCGACCATCGAAAAACTGGCGCGCGACAAAGACGTGTACGTGCGCAATGCGGTCGGCACTCTGCGGGATGAGGCTGCGGGGGTGCTGGAGGCCATCACCCAGCAGGTGGGGACCCCCCATCCCCCTCCTCACCGGCCCTCCCTCCCCTCCTCGTAGTTAAAAAGAAAAAAGATATCCGCATCGGAAGTCTATGTGTATTTCAAGAAACCTGTCACGTGTGAACGTGAGCTGTCGTGTCGTTTTTTTGTCATCTATTGTTTTGGCTATGCTTCCTCACACGCGCGCAACCCAATATTAGACGAGATTAATATGGAGTGCCGTTGGATTCTTAGGCGACCTTCGTTCGTAAGCATACGTTTTGTGGAAGTGCGCCTTGCGAGGCTGCTCAACGTTGAGCCGTCGTAATATGTTTCGAAATTGCGAGTATGATTTGGACAATCGGTATGGCACACGGGTTGCATGTGTGTGTGTGTGTGTGTGTGTGTGTGTGTGTGTGTGTGCCTGTGACTTGTGACGAATAGTGCAACGTCGGGTTAATGTGGCGCGGTGGCTTCGTTTCCTTCTAATGTAGTGAGGTGCTCAGTAAACACTGACAAGGCAAAGTTTTCGGCACTTTTCGCGACGCCTCTTCCGTCATTTGCTGTTTTGCGCTATTTTGTTCTTTTCTATTTTCCGGCGCGCGCGCGCGCTGTCTCTCTCTCTCTCTCTCTCTCTCTCTCTCTCTCTCTCTGTTTGAACTTGCCTGTCACGTGTCTGTTTGCGACATGAGAACATTATTGAAAGCAATCAAGATATTCCCAACGCACCTGTGTAAGAGAGTCGCAACATTCCTCGACACTGCCCCGGTCGCAAACCATGCCGATAGCTCACTGCTACTATATTTGAGATTTCTGGCTTGGGTGTAGCTCACGACCCTAATACTCGTCCAGACGACAACCTCGGAATAATTGGTTGTTGGTAATTGGGTTGATGTTCAAACGTAATGCAGTCAGTTAGGTTGTCCACACAGAGTATTGCTACTGCCGTCCATTATCTCTCTCCGTTAACTCGCCCTTCACTTCGACTTCCACCAACTTTTTGGACTGTCGACTGCCATCAAAACAGCATCACACGCTGAGTAAGTTTTTAAGTCAAATGTAACAAGTCGTGAAAGACGCATACGTAAAGTTCTACTATTTCATCACCCACGTCCGCTTTCAGCCCGCAATCAAACCTGGATCACCCCCTGTCCAGTGCCGTCGAGTTGGGCCGACAGTATTTGCCAATCATCACGTATGCCGAGATCGGTCCTTTCGAAAGTGAGGCGTGTAGTCGAAACAATCGCTGCGCTTTGCTTCTTACGACTAAATTATGGCAACCTCCTTGTCGCGCTCGTCGTCAGGTGTCCTCCGAGCTGGACGGGCTGAGCCGAGGGCGGAGGCTGACGCCGACGTCTGGCGCTCGTCCCCGCACCAGCGGCACCTCCCTCTCCCAATTCCCCGTCGTCCTCCACCTCCTCACCTCCCCCGCCTTCCGCTCCGCCGCCGTCACCCCCGCGCTCATCACCGAGCTCGCCACCTACCTCTCTGTCACCTGCCAGCCCTCGGTCAACTTCACCGGCCTGGCCGAGTTTAAGACCACGCTGCTGCACGCGCTGGAGGCGCTCAGCCAAAACATGGAAACCCTGCTGCAGCAGTACGACACGGTATTGGGGAAACTACTACCGGCGCTCGCCACCGCCGTCGCGTCCACGCACGAGACCGGCGACACCCGCTTCCTGTGCCTCAAGCTCATGTGCGACGTGCTCCTGCTCTACCTCACCGAGCCCGAAATCTACGCCGGCGACCGTGCCGCCACCAGCGACACCTCCACCTCGGGCCGGCAGATCGACAACCTGGTGCTCAAGCACGTGCTGCCGCTGCTGCCTGGGCTGCTGGAGGACGAGGACCCCATGCCGCTGTATGCGCTCAAGCTACTCGGCGCGCTACTCGAGGTATGTCGCTACCCCCCTCCGCCCCCTCCTCTCAGTTTATTTAACTATGTTTACGAGTTGCGCCGTGTTTAATTGTTCTCCCTTCCCTGCGTTTGTCTTTCGTTCTGCTTTTGTGGGTTTCCGCTGTTCTTCCGCATCTTTAAACAATTGTAACCTCACCATTGTTTTTGCTCTGTGATATCTATTTGTCTTGAATACATGACGAAATGCGGTCGAAGACTTTATGCAAGTCAAACGAAAGGACCCAACCAACTATTTGACGGACCTCAGCCGCATCCGATCTAGCGATACCGCTACATTTTCCGGCGTCAAATATATTCGGGAAGTAGCGATAGTGAGAACGAGAGGGACCCTAACCCCGCTTCCCCGTGTAAATGATTTCTTCTCCTTTCCTGCTGCAGGTGCGCTCCTCGTGGGTGGACGCCATCGACCGGCTGGGCCTCATCCCCAAGTTTTTCGAGTTTCTGTCGCTGGACCACACCAACAACAACGTGCACAACATCCGCCTCTGCCGCCTCGTCATCGCCGCCGGCAACGTGCGCCCCGCCGCCATGGCCTCCCTCGCCGTCGTCCCCAAAGTCGCGGCGGTGGTCGAGTACGCGCACGAGAACCGGGTGGAGCCCTTCCTCGAACCCGTCCTCGAGCTCTGTCAGGTCACAACCCCTCTCCCCACTAGACATACGCGCCAACCACTTCGCTACCGCTTGCTTTTGATATGGGTGAGACGGGATGGCGGGGCGTTTGTGATTTGTCGCCCTTTTTCTATTTATTTTTCACATTTTTCACAATTCGTAACTAATTTATTTATTCATTCATTTTTTGTTGATTTTTTCCCCATTTGCCTTGTCCTTGATTTCGTGACCATCTTGTCACTCTCGGCCCCTCAGTTCCCCCCCCCCCCCCCGCGTGTCTGTGGTACTCCTTACTCGTGTGTGTATTTATCTAATTATTTTGTTGTAATTGAGTGAATGCGCGGTTTCACCGCAAATGAATGGACGCCGGCCTCCTATCAAACAAATAAAGAAACAGACAAACAAACAAACAAACAATCTTTACTCTTTGAAAGGTGAACGGGCAAAATCGTGCCATTTTTCAATCAAATAATGGTTGTTAGTTATTACGCATTTAATGTGGATTTCTGTTTTTGATGTGGCGATTAAGGCCAATTAAAACAAACCAAAAATTCATGGCAAAGCCGATTTTACCCAAAAAGAAACGAATTTCCCTTCTATTTTTTACATAAATGAAAGCCAATTTTGTCCGAGTCCGAAGCTAAAAAGCCCTTAAAACTAAAAAGTAAATATTCAGTATATGTTGTAATGGAGCTGTCTGCGCTTGGGTGTGTGTGTGTCCGAATCGCACCTGTTTCTTTGGGGGAGTGCTCTCGTTTGTGGTGATTGGAATCAAACGACGAGGGATGCGGCATAGGTTAGGCGGCATAGCTCTCCCTCAATTATTGATATTATTATTGCCTAGTCATATCCTGTTTCGGTCCTTATTTGCGGTTGGGCGGTTGGGTTACATTCCGTTGAGCTGCGTTTCTATCAAGGGCGAGGGAGAGAAGGGTGGGAGGTGGTGTGGAGGAGTTTCGGGGGGGCGGAGTTGGGAGGGGGGGCGCATTGTGTGTTAGTTTGTTTGTGTGAAAAGTATTTGGTAATTGTTGTAAATCATTTTCATTGCTTTTTCTTGTGGGGGCAGTCGCTGTTGGAGTGCGACGCGGCGGCTCTCAAGTCGGGCGAGGCGGGGGCGGGGGTGTCCGCGCAGCTGGTGACGTGCTACGACATCTTTTTGGAGCTGGCGATGCACCCGGACCCTCCGCTGTCGGTGGCGGCGGCGCAGTGCGAGATGAGCCTCTTGACCACCCACCCGCGCGAGGCGAGCCGCGAACTGATGTCGCCCGAGGGAGCCAAGCTCGCCGTCGCGGTGCTGCTGGGCCCCGCGGACAGCATGCTCCCGCGCCACCGCACGCAGCAGCTCATGCTGGAGTGCCTCATGCTGGCGGTGAAGAACCTGGGTGGGGGTGTGGGCCAGTTGGGCGCGGGGGAGGTCAACCAACTGTCAGCCGCGATTCAGCAGGTGGGCGAAAACGGCGACCGCTCGGTGCGTCTGGTGGCGCAGGAGGCAGCGGCAGCCATCAGCGCAGCCAAGCGGGGGGCGTGAGTGAGGGGAGCGGTGGGTTGGGTGTTTGGGGGACCACCTCACCTCACGAGTTAACCCTAAAAACCCTATTTTACAGTGCACAGCCGCTCAACGCAGGGTTTGATAAACCCTTCGTCGTCACGCACTGGGCTCAGCCGCATAGCAACCCCTGCCCTCCCCTTCCCTTCCCCCTTTCGAGCCTTTCTTAGCCCTGGCAGCCTCCCCTTTGTGTGTGAATATTTTCGCATCTTTTTTTAAAAAAAGGACAAAAAGAATCGTAACCCTAAATAGGTTTGTTTCACTTGGACGACTCCGACTCGTCCGTCTCCCATTCGTCCTCCTCGCTGCCGACCTCGGGGCAGTCCTCGCCGTTGAGCAGCGCCTCCATCAGCCTCTTCGCGTCCTTCTCCTTTTTCGGGATCACGTCCACCGGGGACTCGCCGTCCTGCGTGCACCGCGCCGGCAGCAGCCCATCCCCGGCGTTAGTAGTGTCTCCCGTACAAAACAGCTAAACCAGTGAATGAGGTCGAGGGTCAGTACGAGACGGGGCGGGGTCGTACCCGGTCCTTCACGCGCAGGTCCGCGCCCTTGGACGCGAGGAAACGGATGATGCGGCAGTGTCCTTGCGCAGCCGCGTAGTGTAGCGGTGTGTCCTTGTCCTGTGGGTCCGTGCGCGAGGCAGGTCGTGGGGGGTTTCGGAGTCAACACGAGCGAGATCTGAAGTGAAACCGGCCGTCGGCAGTGCTGACGTCGATAGTAAAATTAAATGCTGCGGGCGTGCGTCGCGTTCGTTCGTTCTCACCTTACAGCCCGCAGATAAGTCCGCCCCCCTCTCCACGAGCAACTTCACAACCGCCAAGTTTCCCGAGAAAGCGGCCTGGTGCAACGGCATCCACCCGTCCTACAATCGAATACACACGAACACGTCAGCACGACCGCGGCCATGTCTGTCGCATATAGCTGTTCGCCTTTTAAAACTATTCCTGCGCACGCGCGACCACCCGCTTGGGGCGAGACACAAGACTACGCACGTTGTTCTTGGCGCCTATCTGGCTGGGAATGTCGTCCAGTATCTTTCGCACCCCCGCGACGTCCCCCTTATCGCACGCCGCAAAGATTGGCAGTCGCTGTGGCGGTCCCTTCTTTTTCCCCATGACTCCTGATGTGACGACGCAACAGGCTCGCGCACGGACGGCTCAGTTATTGCGTGAAAGCTCTTGATCCCGCGGGGGTGTGTATACTATTTCACGAGAGTCGCGTTGTGGAGAGAGCCTCGCGTGTGTGTCATGTCGTCTCAGGGAAGAAACTCGAGCGACATCCAGTTTCGGCGGCGGCGCACTGCCGTTGCGGCGGTTCGCCGATATCGAATACACTCCTCCCAAATAAAAGTCCATCGTCATCAATTTGGCTAACGTACCGTAATGGTACGTGCATTTTCAAAATTGTGTTTATTATTTTTTATCATTTTATCAAAATTGTGCTCAGCATTTTTTATTAACGTAGACACCTCTATCGGAACGCCCAAATTACGGTGGGCACACACGTTGGATCATCTCTGCGGCCCATATTTTGTGGGCCGAAATTCGTGCATGTGCAAGTTATGTACGCCTCTATGCGTAGCTCGGTTCACGTAGTGTCGCGACAAGTAGGGAGACTACCAAACAACACTTGATTCTGAGCATATTTGCAGAATTGCACTAGTATCCGTCTAATGTGTTGCGCCCGGCCGTTTGCATAGCGGCGACACCGAGAATGGCATGTCGTGTGCACTAGGGGTTTTTGGCACGTGCCCGGAAATACAACCAAGGAGCACGGGCTAGGGACCTATTGGGCTTGAGGTGCGGTTGACTTGCAGGGCAAGTACCCTAGAGCGCGGGTCGCTAGCCTTTGTAGCTTGCGCAACGAGCGTGAAAAATTGCCGGGAGCTTTCAAAATACCCTAGCACGGGCTTTTATTTAGCCTGCGGCAAATTGCATGGCACCATGCCATCATGGGGCATGAAATGGGCAACGCCGTGAATAGAAAAAGTAAAGAGCGATGAATTTTTAGCGTCTTGGCGAAGCGAGTGTGTGGGTACCGTTGTCCATGGGTTGCTAGGCCTCCGCGAATGTGGGAGATATTGAAACCCTACAAGCTTTAGTAGGTTGTGCGAGGGCGTGGATGACATTTGACGGCGGATTTGACGCGAAAGTCGGTCGGTAGGCGTAAATTGACAATTTATCTTTTGCTTGGCCTACCCCCGCACCTCCTCGACACCTACTCGCCACACTCCGCAGGCATCTACCATCTCCCCCCTAACCCCACCCACCCCATCACCTACCACCTTCCGGAACGTACGACGCTAACATACTCCCCCACCTGAACCTCCTTGGAATTGGCAGGACTTCGTATACACGGACGGCTCCAAGAATGGAGGCCCCCCTAACCCTTGGAGCGGCCGCCACTCACCCCGCCTCGGACACGCGCATCAAAGTTCAGGTGACCCCTACCCCTCCCTCTCACACCATTAATCGCGCGGAGCTCGCGGGCATAGATGTAGGCCTCCAACTCGGCCATACCCACCTCTTGACAGACAGTGCGTGCTCCCTCCGCCTAATACAAGGCTACATGAACTGCCCATTTGCCTACCGACACAACATTCACCGTGACACGCTGCTCTCCATCACACACACCCTCAAAACCCGCTCCCAGTCAGGCATCCGCACACACCTCGGCAAAATCAAAGCACACAACCACTCATTAGGCAACGACCTCGCAGACACACTCGCTAACCAAGCTGCTGACGGACACCCACCCGACACAACATACACCACAAGTTTAGACGTGCCGATAGGCCACTTGACTTGGCCATACATCCTCATACCACAAACCCTAGTGAAACCCATACCCTACATACACACCAACCTTAAAACAAACGCACACACATACATCACCAAACACACACACACACACACACACACACACACACACACACACACACACACACACACACACACACACACACACACACACCTCACAAGCAACCAAACACGGTGCCCTCTTCGCCCGCACCGCGGAGGACGGAGCCGACTTCACATTTCACAAAAAACACACAACACTCACCAACATCCAATTCACTCACAAGCAAGAATTCATGTGGGGCGTACACAACACCCGCCTCCTCACCCACAACCTCGCCTCGCGTTGCCCCATGTGCGGCCAATTCACTTGCAAAGGCCACGTGGCCGGTAACTGCCCCACCATGTCTTGCCTAAAACAATGTGACGAGTACAATCCTGCAACAGTACATTGCATGACATTGTACAAGTACTCGTTACTGATTATAATTCGTGCTTTTCCATCGGACGGACGTACAACGTGGGTACGTCACTACTGCAATATTAGCAAGGGTTCTGATGCATACTGTACAGGTAGTACCTCCCGGTACGTATAGGTACGCACAGTTAATCTAACTAGCCATCTGACGCGCCTAAGCGAGGTTTCCGATGCAGAATGAGCCGCGTCGTGATTCTCCATGCTAGTCGAGCCGCGTCGCTAGACTATTGACGACGGTTGGAAAGCCCTAACGCCTGACACGTAAGCGAGTGTGAGCAGGCGTAAGCTATGTGGGCGGAAAGCTATTTAAGCCCATTGCAATAGAGGGAGGTGCCAAAACCATTTAACAATTCCTTTGTTCACTTACAACATATACTGCCAAAGTACAAGCAGTGAGACATCCTCTCATCATCTCCCATCTACGCCACCACTGTGACATCAAGCAGCGACAGAAAAGAACAGAAAAGAACATATATGTGCTAGCAGTTAGCTTAAGAAAATGAGCCGCTACAACAAGACCAACATCGCCCTACAACTCCTCCTCTCCCTCATGGAACGCCACAACGGCGGACGTCGGGAGACCATCACCGCAGACTTTGGTAACAAACCATAAAATCATTCGCATCCCCCACACCCACCCACACCCCTCTTGACTGTCATCCCCCTCACCCCACCCACATGCCCACCCGCCTTGATGTTGCTGACGAAGGCCTCTCGCCCGACTCCCTAACCTCGTACCATGCTATCCTCCCCACCGAGATTCTCAGCCCCCGCGCTGCGACCCCCGGCACACAAAGCCGGCTTTATCCGCCTCCTCGAACCTCGATACGTCGGCCACACAAACGGTCGCCGCCGATATTCCTCGATTAAAAATATTCAGATATGGGAATGGAAGAACTGCACGGACCACAACCTCTCCCACACAGCTCAATTGATTCGCGCCAAATACACCCCCCTCGCCAATGCCATCCGCAAGCATTGGACAGGTACCGAAGCCGACATCCTTCCCATCGTCATGAGCCGCACGGGTACACCGCACTCATCCACCATCACCAATCTCACCTCTCTTCTCACCCTCCGCACTGACCCTCCTGACAAACACATCTCGAAAACACGACTCGACACATCACGCATACTCGCACAACTCCACACGCACACTCTCCAATGGCTACATCATCTCCTACTCATATACCGCATCAAATCCCGCACAACCACTCGTCGCACCTCCGCACACTGCACCTACGCACGCCCCTAATTGCACGCCGCCACCACCACGCATCGCATTCTCCCCGGGGGGGGGAGTAGAAACCCCCAACACCCTTTGGAGAGGTTGGATTTAGGCGGTTAACGGTCTAGCCATGACATGTAAGTTTCCTGAATGGCATTGTTGGGAGGGCCCAGAGACAGCAACCGGCGCATACGGTACAAGTTGCAAACCGGCGCATATACGGTACATGTTGTATAAAAAACAATTTCAATTTCAATTTAGCTTGGGAGAAGGCCGTCCTTTTGCAACTTAGTTTGCTCAAATCGGACACCGCACGGCAAAGTCATGGGTTTTTAAGCCTCCGAAGTGGTGTTCCGGCGCCAATCCCACCCAAGTCAAGCATCTTAACGGCACCTTCCATCACACCCACGTGATCCCATGTTAACGGACAACATGCTGGGGTCATAAAAGCCGCCTATTGTATCGCCGATTTCGGGAGTATTTACCAGCCAAAGTGTGGAAAAGCCATATTCCGGGCCGCCCAAATCAGGGTATGCCCAAGAATCGGAGCTGCGCCGCAAACCCTAATACGTCGGATGGCGGGCCCCATTTGTGCCCAATTCCCCCTTTACTTCACCGCCATCACAAATTTCTACCCCCCCTCTCAACAAGCTAGGGTACAATTAAACCCGAGAAACACTAAGTGATAAACACCCGCCCTACGCGAAAAGCCCCATTTCACTCGTAACGGACTATATGGCAAGAGTGTACGTACCTCTAGTTGTCCATAGTCCTTTGCGCGGATTTGCCTTGCTGATTATTTGTGTCTACTATTGCTCAAAAAGTGGGTGACGCATGCGCAAAAACCGGGAGTATTTCGTGCATGTTGCCGGTTTGGAATTGAAATGCGGGTTATTGGAGGCTTGGGGGTTAGGTCAATGGTCAACTTTTATGGTCGGTGACCGGTCGGTTCGGAAACGCCGAAGTATCGGTACTACTATGTTATTGGCAATACGTCGTGATTTTCACGTCTACCACGGTCCGGTAGATATCTCATTTAATTGCCCCGAAAGGAAAAGGTTGTCTCTTGTTGTTCTGTCTCCATGTCTACTACACATGAATGCGAGTTAATGCGATTAAACCGACTGCACGCAAGCAACCCTATTTTTGACTATATAATGATAGTAAGTATAACTTGTTCTTTGCATGTGTATACCCGTGCTACAACATATGTGACGAGTACAGTCCTGCAATAGTACATTGCAGGACATTGTACATGTACTCGTTACGGATTCCAATTCGTGCTTTTCCACAGGACGGACGTATAAACGTGGGTACGTCGCTACTGCAATATTACAAAGGTGCTGATGCTACAGTACGACCAGTACCTCCCGGTACGTACAGATATGCATAATTAATCTAACTAGCCAAATGACGCGCCAGAACGAGCTCTTCGATGCAGAAGGAGCCGCGTCGTGAAACCCAATGCTAGGCAGGCCGCGTCTCGAGGCAGAGAACGACGGTTAGACAGCCCTAACGCCTGACACGTAAGCGTAGCTTGCAGGCGTAATCAATCTGGGCAGAAACCTATTTAAGCCCATTGCAGTAGAGGGAGGTGACAGAACCATTTAACAATTCCATTGTTCACTTACAAACATCTACTGCCTAAGTACTGCTGTGAAACATCTTTCACCATTGCCTCTCGACAAACATCATTTTGCCATCTCTTCCGACGACAGAACTAGACAGACTAGAACAGATTTGTGCTAGCGTTTAGCTTTCAGAGGCTAACCGCCACACTGGTTTCGGAGCTCTTTGGTCGACGCACGCTTTCGTTGCTCATTGACTCGCTCGACGTTGCTTGATTGATTCGAGATGGCTTCTCTAGGACCCGGACATTACGTGGTGTTGGTAATTCATGTTGGAGGAACTAAACCGTCGGACTTGAAGCTGGTATTTCAACGTGAGCCTCGTTATGGTAAAACTTGGTTCCCAGTTGGCTCAGTCTTACCCATTGAAGAGCCTGTCGACGCTGCTGTTCGTGAGTTACACGAGGAGACCGGTCTTGTTCTGACACCGGAAGATTTAACGCTGTTGAGTGGTGAACATGTTATCGTTACGCTACCTCAAGGACGACAACTCGTCTACGTGTACTCAGCTTCTATTCCTGTCATGTTTGCTATGAACAACTTACGCACACCTGCTCAGGTCGAGCAGGCTGTTTTGGCACAGTCGACAGTTAATCCGGATGGCACTTACGTCGTCCCGGAAACAATCAACATTGATGGTCTGACCCTTACGCCCGCTCAGAAGGGGTTACTTCGTGCTGAGAAGCACAAGAGTGACTTACTTCACTTTGGTTACGTGACTCAATGGGAATCCTTTTTCCGGGCAGTCAACCAACACGCTCCAGTCATGCACGACGACACGTCTATCCCGAGGCAGTTTCACATGTATTCTCGGTTTACGACGGTCGACTCTGGTCCTGTCTGGCTGCTGATTCGCGGACACATCAACCGACTAACTGGTGAAGGGCCTACAGATTTACGAGTGGGAATGCCGATGCCTACTCACAACTTGGCTGGACTACCTGTTACCCTTACGGAGATCCAGCGTAATGCGGCAATTAATTCACCGTATCAGAATGGCAGTGTAGCTAATGCACTGGAGGATTGGCTTGAAGCTCAGCCTCAACGTTTTCTCATGCTTGGGATTTCGCCTGACTCGTACGACTCAGTTATCTGGGTTACTTCACAGTTCTCTGGACATCTGAATGGGTGGTGGCTGAACCGGAAAACTCAGCCTCCAATTCCATCTACGTACAACGAGCTTGTTACGGAGTTACGCAAGTCAATGTTTCTTCCGAACATCAAGGACGATGCAATTAACGCTTTGCTCAGCTTTACGCAGAGCAGCACGATGAGTTACGCACTCTACACTAAACAATACAACGACTACTTACGTCGGTCTCGTGAACATCTGACAGGTGATGTACAGTGTGTGCGCTTCATTAATGGCCTAGCGAACACTACGCTCAAGAACCATGCTAAGTCACACCGAGCTCAAAAGGGGTACCAGATTACTCTGGTTGAGCTGCAAAATTTCTTGAACGACGTCGTTATAGATTCGCCGGAACTCGGCAATACGAACTCTACTGCCGGTCCATCCGCCCAGCCTACACGCAAGCGCAACTTTGAGGACCCTCTCGACGAAGCCTCTAACATCTGGAAACGTAATAAGGGTGGCCGTGGTCTTGGCCGCGGACGCGGACGCGGACGCGGACGTGGTGGAGGCAGCAATGGTGGACGTGGTCAAACATCTAGTCGTGAAGACTTCAACACGCTCGCAAATGCAATCACAGCTGAAGAGCGCAAGCGTCATATGGAGGAGGGACTCTGCTTCAAGTGCCACAAGAAGGGACATCGTTTGTTCCAATGCCCAGAGTGGAAGGGCAAGGCACCAGCAGAATCTAAGAAGCAATGATGGTGGCAAGGCTGTTCTACTAACGAACTGTTCTACTGGAGCAGCCGGTTACATCTACTGTTCGCTCTAAAACACTGTTAGCGACAGAGGTCGTCGAAACACCTTCGGCATTTCCCTCGACTACAGTCGCGACTCCTGGAACGCTAGTAGCATGTCGTCGTCGTCAGACTAAGCAGAGACAGAGTCGTAAACCTGTAACCAGACGTTCAATTGATTGGAAACTCGTTGACTCAGTCTTTGACCCTCTGCATGCACGACTCAACTTCACGTTGGAGGGATGTGCTGATGATGAAGGTCTAAACTCGCACGGTGACTTACCTCATTGTTCGCCGAGTGACTCGATTCTAGAGAGAGACTTGTCAGGAGAACGGGTGTTCATCAACCCACCCTGGGAGTTAGCTGAACAGATTGCGCAGCATTTTGAGGATTGTCGTCGAACGTCTCCGACATCTACGATGGCTGTTTTTGTACTACCGAAATGGGCAAAATTTACTCGAGTGACTAAGAACCGGAAACTCTATCAAGAATTCCCAGCAAGAACACAGCTTTTTACTCGTCAATCACTGGAGAACCCAGCGCAACAAGAGGTGGTTGCACCAGCTCCTTGGCATGTACAGCTGTGGTTGGTCGACGCAGATTGTGCGTTTAACGACTCGACATCACCTGCAACACCTGATCAACCCAACTCGGTACATGTACCTTCAGACGACGCGGAACCGTCCATCGCTACGCTGCGACATTTTTCTTCACCAGCTACAGCCCTACTGACTGATCTCACGGAAGCTCGACCGTTAATTCGAACTGAGCTGACTGTGAAAACTCATGATGGCGGACATCACATTTCTGGATTAGTGGACTGCGCTGCGACGCTTGATTTTGTGTCAGAGGACTTTGTACGACGCTTTGCTTTACAGACTCGGAAATCTGCGACCAAGACCCCAGTTCGACTAGCCAACGGACAACGAGTGACTTCTTCGACAGTCTGCGATGTTACTTTTGAGATGGCTCGACACGAGTTTCACCGGACTTTTTACGTCTTACGTGATTTACGTACAGCTAAATTAATCCTGGGTTTACCATGGCTCGATGACGAACAGGCCTCTTTACAATTTGGTACAACCAGAAATTTTACACTGATGGATGGTACAGCTGTGGAGACTACACTCGAGGAACGACGCCCTGAGTGTCTACTGCTGTCGTCTACGAAAGTTTAGAAGCTCATGCGCAAGACGCGCCGCAGCAGAGGACGTCATGCTGATTTTTACATCATTGAACTTACGCCAGCTGTTGAACAACCGGCAGACTTTCACACTGGAGAGGAGCTAACTGCAGAACAACGTGACAACTTCCGGTCGTTACCTGGTACTCTTCGATGACTTCCCGGAGTTACTGCAACATGTCGACTCTCCACATGTAAGCCGATAGTGGGATCACCCCATTGACACAACTGGCCCGATGCGACGCCAACGTCTGAACAGATTGTCACATGCAGAGCGCGCTGAGCTGAATCGACATCTCAAGGACGCAGTGGAGGCTGGTTTGGTCCGTCCCAGCTACAGTGAGTTCGGCTCGCCAATTCTTTTTGTGCGGAAAGCTGATGGCTCGCTACGTCTGTGCATTGACTACCGTGGCCTTAACGAGGTTACGCGTAAAGATGCTTACCCACTTCCGCGTGTGGATGATACTTTGGACGAACTTTAGGACGCGAATTTTTACACACACTTCGACCTCGCCTCTGGATTCTGGCAAGTTCGAGTACGTGACCATGACATTCACAAGACGGCTTTTCAGACCCATGATGGCTTAATGGAATGGGTCGCTATGCCGTTTGGCCTGTGCAATGCATCGGCTACCTTTCAGAGGATGATGAATGACATACTTCGCGACTTTTTACACAAGTTCGTGACAGTCTACCTCGATGACGTCTGTATTTACAGTCGAACTCTGGAGGAGCACCTGGAGCACCTGCGGCTCGTGCTACAGCGATTCAAGGAGGAAGGGCTGAAATTACGCCTTAAGAAATGCTTCTTCGGATTGCAAGAAATGGAGTATCTGGGCTACACTTTGTCAGCCGGTAAAATTTCGGTTTCCACAAAGAAAGTTGAGGCCGTTGCAGACTGGCCAGTGCCCAAGACGCAGAAGAAAGTTCGCAGTTTCGTACAGTTCTGCAACTTCTACGCCAGATTCATACACCATTTTAGCGACCTTACGGCTCTATTGACGGACTTACTGCGGAAGTCCCAGCCACATAAGGTTATGCTGACGCATGCATGTTTGGAAGCCTTTGAGACTCTCAAGTTACGGCTCATTTCCGCGCCATGCCTGATCCTTCCGGAGGTCGGCTCGGACGCGATGTTCACCGTAGCTACAGATGCTTCAACAGTGGGGATTGCAGCACTCATGTTGCAAGACCAAGGAGGTGGTCTTCAACCAGTCTCTTACTGGGCGCGTAAGCTGAATTCAGATGAGCGTGGTAACACTTACTCTGCGTACGACTTAGAAGCTTTGGTTGTATGCGAAGCTGTCAAGCATTGGAGGTGCTATCTTGAAGGATGCTCTAAGTTCCTTGTCGTAACAGACCACGACACGCTGCGACATCTGCTCAGGCAACCGAACAACATGCTGAACAAGCGGCAAGCAAGATACCTGCGGGATTTGCAACCGTTTGTGGGCTCAATGACACTTGCATATCACAAGGGAGCTCTGAACGAAGCTGACCCGTTAAGCCGGCGTCCAGACTTCGTACCTCAGGCCACAGAACCCTTATTTTGGGATGGCGAGGTTCCGTCAGATCGAGAATTGCGACGGAAGTCCCAGCTGCTGTTTGAAGACGCGCAGTTAAATTTACTGACTGTTAACGCGCTGCAACTGAGCCCTGAGTTCGCTGATCTCATTCGCGAGGGGTTCTCACAAGATTCGTTTTATGGGGACGATGGTGAGTGGACGAAAGACAGTCGGATAGAAGCCATAGCTGGATATTTTTGGCGCCTCAATCGCCTATGTATACCACAGAACTCTGAGCTCCGACTGAGATTGATCACAGAGCTGCACGAAAGTTCGTCAACTGGTCACAGAGGAGTTGCTAGCACTCTTGCTAAAGCACTCGACAGATTCTGGTGGAAACGAATCCGCCAAGACGTGAAAGATTTCTGTGAACGTTGCGTCGTGTGTCGACGAGCAAAGATTCGACCGCAGATGGCTGCAACTCTTTACCCACTACCTGTACCACCCAGACCGTGGCACACAGTTGGTCTTGACTACTTGACACACGTACCTGAAAGCAATGGCTTTAACAGTGTGCTGATTGTGGTAGACCATCTAACACGAATGGCCCATTTTCTGCCATGTACAGAGTCGATTACTGCCGAAGAAACTGCAACTTTGTTTTTACAGGGAGTCTACCGTTTGCATGGACTGCCCCGTGTGCTGATCAGCGACCGCGACCCGAAATTTGTCAGCGCATTCTGGCAAACACTTTGGAGACGCCTTGGAACGCGTCTCAACATGTCTTCCAGCCGACATCCAGAAACGGACGGGTTAACAGAACGCGTGAACAGCACGTTTCAGCAGCTTCTACGTTGTTTCTGTTGCTACGATGGCTCTGATTGGACGGCACTTCTACCGCAAGTGGAATTTGCGTACAACGCTTCGCGTGCACTCGGAATTGAACACACGCCGTTCGAAGCTAACTTTGGATTCTCTCTTGAGGAGCCTCCTGACCTACTGTTCAGCATGCGACCATCAATACCAATTTCGCAAGACGCAACAGAGCGATTGAGATTGTTACAGGACGTCCATACCATGGTACGCTCAGTGTTGCAGCTGCACAAAGATGAGATGCAGGCGCGCACAGAACCGTCAACAGCGCCACACTTCGCTAAGGGAGACAAGGTGTCAGTCGTCACATCAAACCTTTTTCTGCGAGGACAACCGAACCGGAAGCTCAGAGACAGGCAGCTTGGACCTTTTTCAGTGGAGGAGCAGATTGGAAAACACAGTTACAGATTGAAATTACCATCGACAGTACGCTTACATCATGTGTTCCATGTTAACAACTTGCGACCCTGCTCTACCGCTCCACTACGACCAGCTGTCCCGGTGACTGTACCTGAAGGAGACGACGAGGAGTTTGATGTCTCACACATCTCTGCTGTGTGCATCAAGTCGCTACCTGGGCGACGAGGCAAATATCTGCTCTTCATGACACACTTCAGTGATGACGACATTCCACATGTCTGGCACCGTTTGAACGAGGTGCACCGGACGATTGCGTTACAAGACTTCTTGGAGACGCCCCAATGGCGCAAGTTCGCCAAGAATCAGGCTTACATTGACTTCATGCACGCTCACCCAGCGCGCATTCCTGAGTCCCAGTAACAGCTTCAGCAAAGGAGCTTAGACCACGGAGGTCTGCCTCGCGGAAGCCTCATTGATCTGTCAAGAGGGGGAGGGTACGAGTGTGACGAGTACAGTCCTGCAATAGTACATTGCAGGACATTGTACAGGTACTCGTTACGGATTCCAATTCGTGCTTTTCCACATGACGGACGTATAAACGTGGGTACGTCGCTACTGCAATATTACAAAGGTGCTTATGCTACAGTACGACCAGTACCTCCCGGTACGTACAGATATGCATAATTAATCTAACTAGCCAAATGACGCGCCAGAACGAGCTCTTCGATGCAGATTGAGCCGCGTCGTGAAACCCAATGCTAGGCAGGCCGCGTCTCGAGGCAGAGAACGACGGCTAGACAGCCCTAACGCCTGACACGTAAGCGTAGCTTGCAGGCGTAATCAATCTGGGCAGAAACCTATTTAAGCCCATTGCAGTAGAGGGAGGTGACATAACCATTTAATAATTCCATTGTTCACTTACAAACATCTACTGCCTAAGTACTGCAGTGAAACATCTTTCACCATTGCCTCTCGACAAACATCATTTTGCCATCTCTTCCGACGACAGAACTAGACAGACTAGAACAGATTTGTGCTAGCGTTTAGCTTTCAGAGGCTAACCGCCACACATACCACAATCCCCAATAATAAACAAAAGGCCCCGCCGCGCATAACAAGCAAATACAATTTTATTTTCAAGAAAGCAATGGAATCCACAAGCGGAAAGTAAGGGAGAAAAGGGGGTAAAGAAGCCTTAGTAGCCCGCGCGGCAAGGACGCAGGCAACTATAGTAGTTGCACCACCCTCATACAAGGCATCACGAAGATAGGAACCCATCATGGCGCCCGCCGGCGCCACAGCGACGATGGCCCCGCAGGGGGTGCACTCGCAAGCCCGTCGGCACTCACCCCCACGTCTTCGTGGTGGGCGTTGGTAGCTGTGTTAGCACTAGCATCCCGTTGCCTAGTGCTTATGCACAAGGTAGCTATTTGTCATCATAGTATTTAGTGTTATGATATTAGCGGTACTCTATTCCCTATTAGAGGCGGTCGGCCGGCCCTGCCGGTGCCTTCGCCGGCCGCCATCTTTGTCACTTCTCTAGTCACCACACTTGGCCCCCTTGTGGGGCCGGCACGACCTACGTGTAACAATCCGTTCCCAATTCCGAGAGGTTATGGGCCCTCCACCAAGTTACACTTGAAAAGAGCGTGTGTAAAGCGCATGGCACCACACTAGTCCTACCTACTCCCACGTAAAAAAGAGTAGAGCGTGTGTAAAGCGCGTGTATCAAGCGTGTGTATAGCCGTGCGAGTGTTGGCACGGTTGGGGGCTAGGCGGGGTGAATTCGGCAGCTGTGATCCGCGCGATAATCGGCTGTCGGGAAGCCTCCGTAAGTAGGGTTGTCAAAAATATTATTTGCACAACCAACGCCAAAATCTCCCGCGTTCGGCCCGTCCGACATTCCTTTTCAGGACTAGATACATCTTTGGCACTGTGCCATATTATCCATAGGGACTTGTATCAAAGCCACGATTAGGGGCGGGTGTCGGTATCTCGGAAGGCGTTTGGAGGCGACTAGAGGTACGGGTGGATCAACGGTGTTACGCGGGTGTTGAAGCCAGCGGCGGACAACATGGAAGGAGCGCCAAGGAAGGGCGCTCGCTCGTCGTCGACTAGAGTCCCCGAGGCCGAGCATACCCATCCATGGGGGTGAGCTCGACACCATCAACGAGGAGGACGGCCCCGCGAGAGGAGCGGCACGGTGTGGCGGCGCCGCGGTCCTTATGATCGACCGCCGCCGGAAAATCTCGTACGGAAGGTTATGGCTATAACGTCCGTGCCCGGCACCTTTGAGGTCGGAGCCCCGATCTTTCCTACCCAACCTCCCCTTTTTTCGGTAACCACCATCGATAGGAGCGCCTCATGCGGTGTGCTAGGGTTATCGCGAAAGCACATTGCCCGTACAGTTTAGTGTAAACCGCCAAGGGGGGGGGGGGGGGGGGGGGGGGGGGCATTATTGTACCGATCAACCCGCGCCGGAAACAACTAACAACCGACTAGGAGGGGACCGACACGACGGGAGGAGCGACATAGGGAAGCTAGTTGTGGCAACAGTTTTCTCCCCCATGCCCCGAAGGGAGGGGGAGGGCTATGCCGGGAGGAGAGCTGCGACGGGAGGAGCGGCTTTCCTATCGGACGAGGGTGTGCGTGGATTGAGTCGGGGTCTTCGACGACATGATCGAGGGGCCAAGGGAGTTTTTCGCCTGCCTTAACCCCCTTGCTTTGGCACGACCGGAGTCGCACACGAGCCTAGGCTAGGTAGGCCCAACTCGACCAGCACAAGCTAGCTATATAGGATGACCGGCGCCCTCGAGCGGCGGGAGCGGGCCGCGCATCGTAGACATAGCGACTTAACAAGTTTTTTTCATAGCCATAGATATTGCATATCCATGTATGATGTATATTATGCCGATGGAGAGGGATGGACAATATTTTAAGGCCGGTTCTTAAATGTACACAGCTTAAGGCCGGCTCTTAAGTGAATTTTGCCACCATCTGCGAACGATAAGAGGGATGGACAAGGAGACTCCCTGGCGTAAAACCCTATTCCGAAGACCTAGATGTCAGTCAGTATAGGTTGTTTGATTTATTGGTAATACTTGACGAAAAACGATGTAAATTTCAACCCAGCGTGCCATGAAGAACCACGGAAAGGCGTTGCATAAACTCACGACGCACGCTACCAAGAAAACGACGGACGGAGACATATATAGTCACATAGACCGCCGAACAGACTCTTTCATGCGGGCATAACTTTCAGACCTCATAGATATTCACATCCACTTGATAAACTGGTCTACGAAAATATGCACAATAATTGTAATCCAAAACCACGAGCAAGACACGTACATTTCGCGCTGCCCACTGCGCCTATAATTCAGAGGAAAACAATTATCAACCAGAAATGTGCAGCAGTTTGTGGCGGCGCTCCAAATTCCTGACTGTCTGGAAATATATCCACGGATATTAATCGATTAAAGGTACCTTCCAATGCATCTTAATATTTTCTATTTGCAATGGGCATCATGCCCAGCGTTCCTGCCTGCGTCAAGTAAAGTGTGACAGTCAGATTGTTGTCTCCCTCCTCAAAGCTCCTCGCGTCCTTGCCCAGAAATAGCGACTACTCAACCATATCTTCTGTCAGCACTGCAGCGATATACTTATCTGGCTTGCGGTGACGACCAGAAGGTTTTGTAGTCAAGGACGCGGTGGTCCGATAGCTACCTTGCGCTTCCGCGGAGCCGCCGTTCGGCTCACTGTCGCCGCTCAACTGCCACAGCCAACGGAAGACGGTCAGAAAGACACTCCGGGCTCGCCATGCAGCACAGAGTGAGCCTCAAGCGGCTCGGACGCGACTCATCGCATAGATGGGCAATGTTAAGGTGAGATCGTGGCGGGTTTCCGCTACCTCACGCGCTTCTTCCGTCCCCTGATGCTGACCCCCCGCTCGTCACTCTCCGGCACAGCGGCCAAATTATAATTTCGGAACCTTGTCCTGCCCATATTCCTGATCTACAAGCGCTTCATCGCTATGTTTTGGCGATCTTTGCGCGTCCTTGACAACAGAAGCTGAACGGCGGCCAATCTTTAGCTGATTAACACCAAGGTGGTATTTTGTACCCGGGTGCCTTTGGCCGCCTATCCTTTGCGCGCAGGACGATGGTGACGCAGCTGATTAGACACCAGCGCATCCGAACGACGGTTCCAAAGGCAAAGGAGCTGCGGCGGGTGGCTGATCACGTGGTTACGCTGGGAAAGCAGGTGCGTTCGCGGCAGATATAATATCTCTAGAGATATTTATAATGTTTATGTAAATTTTTTAATTATAACTGTTTGCTCACAACGGTGGTTGACGGGCGACAATCAGGGGGACCTGGCGGCGCGCCGGCGAGTGGGTGCGATTGTGCGTAGTGATGAGGAGATCCACACCTTGTTCACGACTATGGCGGAGCGCTACAAGGAGCGCGAGGGCGGATACACTCGAATCCTCAAAACTAGGCAGCGCCAGAACGACGCCGCGCCTATGGCTTACATCGAGTGCGCCCCCTCCCCCACTCTGCACCATCAGTCAGGAAAAGACTGCCCTTCTTCCTTTACACACCCACATGTTAATCAGTTTACGTGTGATGCAACACGTACATTCAGCATCTGCTTATGCATTTTCGTAATTCAGCCGTCACCGTAGCCCAACCGGCGTGTTGCAAAAAGAGAATGAGCAACAAGACACACGTCGCCCATGTGCGCCATTCAGATAACCACTGAATCGATTATGTGAAGGCATAGAGACGTATACGGAATGTTGCCGTCTCCCGTTTCCTTCATTGGTGTGTGTGTGTGTGAGGGTCTCTTCACTGAATCCCCCCATCCGTCTCTTTTGATTTAGATACATCGACAGGGATGGTGAATTTCGGCCCGCCCGGCCGCCGAGGAACAGTTTGCTGCCGATGGCCGCGCAGGCTGCCTCTCAGTAGTATGTGCCTCAACGATGCGTGTCGTACCACAGCGCCCTCAATCTGCAGCAGAGGATCAGCAGCGGCGGCGGCTCCGCAGCCAACACTAGTCATTAGACCAACGCACGTTGACGGATGCAGGCATTGCTGTAGTCGACCTCATGATATGATGGCAGCCCCCCTCCCTCCCTTCCTGTGTATCTCAGGACATGTGAAAAGAACTCCATTCCACATCATGACGCCCCCCCCCCCCTCTCGTGCACTTTCCAGAATCCTACAACTCTCCGTAATGGGTCATTACCAGGGCAGGGCTGGGGACGGCAAAAGGAAGGGAGGGAGGGGGTGGGGAGTGCATCGATTAAAAATCGGTCCACCTTATCAGGCGGCTGGCACTGGAGAGGGGGCGGTAGCGCCAGTGATCCGGCAGTCTCACACCTTGCGGTAATTAAATCTATCCACGAGCTGATTAGGCAGAGCGAGATGTGTTAAGGAGGGGAGGGGGACTGCCTACGCATCCTGGATTATCTGGTGGATAGCATCGCTGACCTCCTCATCCTCCGCACGCACGCACAGCTTCATGGCCACATTGCCGCTCCCGTCCATGCCAAAGTTCATTCGTACAAGCACCTGCTGGTACCCCACCACCGTGCCGGCCAGCAGCACAGTGTGTGACCGCGAGTTGGGCGGCACCGCGTCGGTGCCCTCGCACGGCTGCATACCCAAGATGCCGATGACCGACTCCACCGCGTCCTGCAGTGCATCCCTGGGGCCCAGGCCGTAGTCATCCTCGCGCTCCGTGCTGGTATCCAGCTCGTCCCAAGACTTGCGGAAGTTGGCCACCGAGGTAGGCTTGATGTAGTTGGCTGAGGAGATCTCAATGTCCTCAAGCTGGTACTCATCCTCGTACCTGCCAGCCGGACAAATGCGCAATGTTAAAATACTTTTTGGTCGGGGGTGCCACTAAGTTTTAACACTCAATTTCTCCTTTCACAGACTCGTTGGCAACAGCACTAAAATTCCCTGCCCGGTGCCAAGTTCATCCCACTATCCATATGTGCAGCTCCACTTGTAAGTGCACGTATGGGAAGGTGTCATGCACAGTAATTCAGAAGAATGAGGCACGCACCCATCTTCCTCAGCCTCCCCAGTGGTTGGGTCCACCTCCTTGACGGTGAAGCGAAGAATGTTGACAAAGCTGCCGGAGGCCATGGAGCCACCGGGGCGGGAGAGCACGACGTAGGTCTCGCCCGTGCCGTTGTAAGGCATCACTGACAGCGGCACGACCGCCTCCTCGGCAAACTCCTCAGCATCTGCGAGGTCCATCGTCACCGACACGTTCTCTAGCACCTGCTCGCTGATGGTGTTGGTGCAATTGAACTGAAACACCACGTGCGCCTCGAAGACGTGCTTGATGCAGGTGACACTGCACGACACATTGGCAGATAGACGCTCAGCACACAGTCAGTCAAGCCAGTCTCAGCAGGCGGCGATTGCATGTGTGTGTGGCGTGCATACATGTACTCGGTCTCCTCCTCCGTGAGCCGCTGTGGTTCCGAGCTCTTAAACAGCTTCCCGCAGGCAGCGATCTCCGGGATGGCAGCCATCTTAGCGCCATAGTCCTCAATCTTCGTCTCAGTCTTTGCGGCCTCCGCCTTGGCTGCCTTGCTGCCCTTGCCCTTCGGTGGTGGACGTACAGGCTGCGCAATCTCCCCAGGCACTGAAGCCTGCATACCAAACCAAACGCAACCCTTGAGTTGTGTCCACTCCCGAACGATCACGCCTTTCAAACTCCCCTTAAACCCCATTCACACACACGCTGCGTGATTTCCTGGGCCACCTTGATAATAAAGTGATATGCAGGGTGATGATATGTACTTTGCCAGTGGAGTCAGCTACGTACCAAGTCAAACGGCTCCGAGGATGGGTTGGACATGTAGTTCTTCAGGGTTGCCTCAATATTCTTCACGGGCAGCTTCATTAGGTTCTTCACCTTGCCAGGCCCCCCGGCGCGGCCCTCAAGCTGTGTGAGGTACAGCGTGGCGCGGTCGCGCACCTCGTCGTCATTGTCATGCAGCGCGCGCTTGAGGAGGGTCATGACTCGGGGGCGCAGGGCTTCCACTTCGGCACCAAACTGCGCCAGCGACGCCACTGCGGCGGCACGCACGGTGGCGTTTTCCAGAATTATGCGGTTGTAGATGTAACGGATATACTTAGAGGGCTCCGCGGTGCGGGGCCCCTCCGCGCCCAGCAGGTGCAGGATCTGGGTGCTCAGGTACGTAAACTCGCAGTCCTCGATGAACTCGCACAGGTGGGACAGCCCCGACTCTTTGGCGTCTGGGATCTCGCGGATGAGGATCAGGATGGAGTCCACGATGGCCTTCTTGTACTCAAAGCCGCCCTCCTCGCGCAGGATGTTGGACAAGAAGTTCATGAGCGCGCGGTACTTTTGGGGGAACTTGAGGCAGAGGGAGCGGATGGCCTCGACCACCACAATCTTGAACTCGTCTGCGATCTCAGACATGAAATTGCCGATCTGCTTCAGCAGGCGCTCCACAGAGCCCTCGTTGCCAGTCTTGAGCAGCGTGGTGATGGCCAGAGTGGCGATGCTCCTGTTCTGATCCGAAATCAGAGACTCCATGTCGATGTTGCAGTTGGTGACGGCCATAGGGTGAGTCATGGCTACCTTGTTCAGAGTACGGACGGCAGCAAAGCGCAGCACCGGCTTTGAGGAGCTCAGGAAGAGCTGCAGCACAGTGATGGCGGGGGTCAGCTCGCGGTTGGAGACGTTGTTCATGTTGGTGATCGCACGCGCCGCCTCAAAGATGACCATCTCCGACTTGTGGCGAAGGCAGCTCTCCAGAAAGTCGTAAAATGGGCGCTCTTCATTGCCAGAGCCTCCCTGTGACGTAACCACCGGCTAGTAGTGAGCCCACTCTAGTCCAACCAACAACAGCTCTGCCATTCAAATCAACCCTTAATGCGCCTCATTTGTGTGTGTGTGTGTGTGTGTGTGTGTGTGCATGTGTATGTTGCTTAGGGGGCGTGGAGGGGTTGACCTACCTGAGATTCCGAAATGACCTCGCTGACATACCGGACAAGCAGACACTGGGCCAGGGGGGAGCGAACGCTACCCCTGGTAAGGCTAGTCACCAGCTTACTGACTGCCAGTCTGTCGTTTTGACGCAGGGCATGGAGTAGGGCAACAGCATGAAACTGGACCATGCTATGCTTGCTCTGCACCGCCTCCTGCACTTCGTTGGTCCAGCGCTTAACAATCTCTGCATTTTCTGTGAGCAAGTGCAGCCCAGACACCAGCACCGCCGACGCCACTACAGCTGACTTGTCAACCACCGCCTGCTTCAGGTAACGCTCGATCTGCGCCAGAAGCTGGCCGTCGATGATCTTACACAGCACGCGGATGGCGTTGGAGCGGTACAAGTCCACCTTGCTGTTCATGTCTTTCATGAGCGAGGAGGTCACAATGATGACCTCATCAGAGCCGGGGCAGATTTCTTTGATGACAAGGTACACCATGCGCCGCAGGTTCACATCCTTGTTCTGGAACAACTTGGTGACCGCGAAGAACACCTCCGAAGCTTCTTTCTACACAGCAAAACCCAGACAACAGAAGAAACCGTCACTGCGTCCATTCGATTACTCGTCTCAACGAACCAAACATTCTGCAGATCAGAGGACTAGGAAACATACGGTCACCCACCTTGGTGAAAGACTCTCCCTGGCAAAGCAGGTAAAGCAGCTTGGTGATGACCTGTTGTGGACAAAGGGGTTGTCACATTCTGAGAAGGGGCGGTGCTTTTTGCAGATAAAGGTAAGGCACAGGGCAGCACCGCAACAATACACACCTGCTGGCACCGGCGCGCATCAATCTGTTGGTCATGGAAGATGCGCGACTCCTGCAGCACCGCGCCCTTTTCGATACCGTAGAAGGGAGAGTATTCCGCTGCGAGGGGCAAAGAGTCACATAGGGGAGGCTCAGTGTGCTGCTTGTGACTGAGGCTGCACACCGTCCCAGTGCCACAGATCCCCCTCACATTCTCAAGTCCGAACACACTCCCGCAGTCAACCTCCATCGATGTAGAGGCTGTGGACTAAAAGCGACGCTAGCTTATACCTATGGCACTCTAAGCCAAATATGTAACAGCAACGACTACTTGCAGTGTCCGTGCTTTTTAAACCCCGCGAACTGTCCCCTCGCGCTTTTCAGGCTCGGCGCTGTCGACTAGATCAGCCGTCTGTCCAGCGATCTGAGACATGGAGCGCGCTATAGGGGTAATCATTCCATATTCGTGCCAATTCTCTGGGTAAAAATAGCGCCGTAACGTATGACGCTTCCTCCCGCCCCGACGATCTGTGCTGACTGGAGGCCAGCCCTATCGACGGACCCGCGACTCCTCCTCCTGTGTCTGACTGACCGCACGTCCCGCAATATTTGCACCGTGCGAGTTCTAAACTCCACACGTCAGCCGATGATTCTTGCCGTGTGGGTCTATTTATAAGTGTAAGCTATATCACCGTGGCTCAACGGCTTCAGAGGGGACTCGGGGCGGGCTGGCGGGGGGAGGGAGTTAGCGCACTGTCTTCATCTCGCTCGTCATCCTTTTTGTCCAGGTTCCCGCGCAGCGGCGCCTGCGAGTCCTGTGCAGTAGCCGCCATGGCTTCCCACACCAAGTGCTCCCAAAATCTTCCGTATAAGCAGTGGTCGTGAGCGTGACCGGGATCTGCGCCGTCGTACGTTTCACGCGCTGTTTGCTATGGACTGCCACACGGGGCCCGCTGCTGCTGCCGAATCGCGCGGAGGCCGGTCGCGTCAAACGAGCGCGGCAAGCTCAGTGCTGCCTACCCTCAGGCCTCAGCAAAAGAAGCGGTAATAAAATCCCCCTAATAAACATTATTCAATGTTACCCTGACGATAAATTTGTTTTGAAAGAGTATTGTCATGGAAGATTATTGTTTGTAAATACTACCCCGTATTAATCATGAATATTCAGTAAAATATATCAATCAGTGATCATCGACACCTCATGAGGTAAAGGTAATATTTACATCATAATAAATAGAAATTAGAATATTTTTACAATAATTACAGATAAATCGGCTACTGTCTCACATATATATTATTTTATTCGCTATTTCATTATCTTGATCTTAAATATTTGTTATTTGATATTAGAATTCAGGTACTTTATTATTTTTCAAGTTTACCCGAGGGCACGTTTTCCCAAAGATGTTGGTATGCTTACAATTGGGCCAAAAGACCACCACAGGCCTGGCCTGGGGAAGATTAGCGCTAATTATGGGTTGGGTGGGTGGGTTGCGCGAGCCAAATGGGCGAGCGCAAAGCAGAGAGTGCCAGTGCTCGGGGGTTGCACCGGCTTTAGAGTTGTCGCTAGCTAGTGTTGTTGGGGGCAGGGCTTGGGGCGTTGCGCTGGGCGTTTCCTCAGCCCTCGAGGGTTACCTCGAGGATTGGGCAAGACGCACCGCTTTTACAGGAACGCTTTACCGCTAAGGTGTGCGTTTTGTCACATATGTAAGTAAGATTGCAAACCTCTAGATTTACATCAATCTGACCATTTACCCGAGGGCTCGTTTTGCCAGTATAATATAAAGCCAGAGGCTTGTGCAGCCTACGTTAGTGCAGCGACCGGGCGGACTGAAACCCCCGCCAGCGGAAGTCACCAGAGGGGAGGCAGGGGCGCGGCGATGCGACGAGGCAGAGCCGCGGCGCCCGGACGTGGGTTGTGCGATATGGATGTAGTTTAAGTTGTTCTTGGTAGTGAGGCGTCGGGCCGGGTCGTGGTCGAGCATGTCGGGGCTCGTGTGCGGCCCTTTGATCCCGTACTAGCGTACGTGATTGCTAATTGCTAGTTGGCTCTGCGAGTAGCAGGTGGGTGCCACTAATCGGTTGTCGGCGGAAGGTTGGGGTGGTATGAGGATGCGCCGGGCGACCAGCTCTGCTATAAGGGTGTGTTTGCAAGTAGAAATTTGTGTCCAACTCGTAGCCGTAGGTATGACTTAGGTCTGACATCTTGCTGCGCCGCGCTAAATGCGGGTGCTGTAGCAACGGGAGTGCTTGTTGCGTGCGGAAAAGCTGTGACTTGCAGTAGACAGCGGCGCGCCACTGGACGCGGTCGTTCTGTAAACTGCGCGGGGAGATTAAACGCGGGTGTGGATTGAACGCGGGGAGATTGTGGGGCGAAACACCGTGTAGTCACGTCTTGGCGATATCGTTGACTATGGTAGCTGGGTCCGTGGGCAGTCTCGTGAAGTCGTCTCGTGCCGCTGTGGGGACGGTAGCCGGGATGGGTAGCAGCTGACGTAGCCCGACCGCTTGTACCGGGAGTTTACGTTGCTTGCGTAAAGAGGCCGCAGGCGCTGTTTTCGGCGCCGCGAGCTGACCCGTAGCTTCGTAGCGCCTCTTAGCTAGCCCAAATGTAGCAGCTCTGAGGCTTGTCATAAACGACGCGCTGGCAGCCTATGCCGTTCTGTGGGCAGCGTAGGGCTTGGGCTGCAGTTGTTTCTTGGGTACCGGCCGGTGTTGCAGCTGTCCGCATGTGGCATATATAGACGCCCCGATCGGCAAACGAAACTGAAATGCCATGGCAGCGCGCGTAGCTCGACGTAGTCTTGTGTGACCTTGGTGTCCGGCAGCATAATGCGAGTCGACAAGTGGCGAGGGGAAAGCGATAGTGTTAGCGGTCTTGTAAGTCGCCTTGAGAGTCGGGTTGGTTGTAGTACGTGTGGCTTTTGGCCGCGGTCGCCAGGGTACTTGATGTCGCGGGTGTGGCGTAGCCTCCTTTCTCCCGGGCGGATCTTGGCGAGGGTCCAGCCCGCCAGTCAAGTTAAATCTCGCGGGGATCAGATTGTCCAACGGGGGCTTGGAACGCGCGTCGTCGTGGCATGGCCCTTCGGTAGGCGGCTTCCGCCCGCGTGCCGCCGTGATGGCGGGAAATGGCAGTGGCATCTGTACGGTAGTCGGGTGCGGCGTCGCAACGCGCAGAGCGTCCTCGGCATGTCTTGGGTCGAACAAAGGGCTGGCGTAGCGCGTTGGGATGGTAGTTGTGTCCGTCGTCTCTGTCGCGGCGTTGGAGTCGTTGCCGTTGAGGCAGGGGCTCACTTGCTCGGACGTGTCGACCCAGCCCTCGTGGGTAGCGTCGCCGACCTTGGTGCGGCCGTCCAAAAACTCGAGGCGTGCCGCGGGTGGGGTCGGATACCCGCGATAGTGTGTGATACCCGTTACTTACATGAGGTGGCAGTAACCGGTTGAAGGTGATTTATCCGCGTAGTCGGTGCTTGTATTGCGCGGTAGGGCGGACGAGATGTGCGCCCGGTCCGCAGGGGTGTCGCGGCGCTCATCGGTACGCTCGCTCGCCAAGGCTTCGAAGCACTGTCGGCTGGAGGCCTTGGAGCCATTACGGTAATCGTGAGCGGTGTAGCCTAGACGAACGTAGGCTCGGTAGGCTCGGCGTTGCCGTCTAGCAATACGCGCCATGGCGCACGGTCTGCGTTAGCGGCGTCTTCGGTCGACGTCTCTAAATTGGGCTCGCAGACTGTGCGCACGGGGCGCTTCGGACCGGTGGGGTTGATCTCACCACGGTGGGGAAAGTCGACGAACTCGGGCTCGATAGGCTCGTCGTGTCGTCGTTCAGCAACTCGATAGGCGGCGCAAGGGCCGCCGCATAACCACCCTGTGTCGCAATGGTGGCGGCAGCGGGAATGGGTTGCTGCATATTCGTCAAACAAGTAGCCGGTTCTGCGAGGTGCTTTAGATGGCCGTCCAACAACTCGAGGCGTGCCGCGGGTGGGGCCGGATACCCACTTGTTGTCCCACAGGAGGTGGCAGTAGCTTGTTGCAAGTGATTAAGCCGCGTAGACGGTTCTTGTATGGCGCGGTAGGGCGCACAAGTTGTGCGCCAGGTCCGTAAAGGTGTAGCGGCGCTCATCGGTTTTCGCCTTGCGGAGTCGGACGTGCCGGCTGAGCGCCCTTTTTGCAAGAGTGTAGCGTCTCGGTCTTGTAGGTTTGCCCGCAAAGGTGGTGCCGCATTACTGTCACGCGAGTTAGCTTCCGCGAAGTCGGGGTCGGCTAGTGGGCGTGCGTTAGAACGCGGTTGTGGACAGGCGGCACATGGAGGGTCGGCCGCCGGTGTCAGCCGTGTGAAATGATCTTGTCGCGGGTCGCGCAAAATAAATTCGGTGCGCTCTATGGGAAGAGCATGTCTAGACGGTAGCGCACCAGAACTTATGCCGATGGAGTGAGCGTGGCATTTGCTGACCACGTAGCAACCGTTGAGGGGCGATTGCAAGAGGTTGGTGGTCAAAGCGCTAGTGGCGTCTTCGGTCGGCGTTTTGAAGCTGGGCTCGCAAACTATGCGCA
Source organism: Tetraselmis chui (assembly GCA_026401115.1). Classification (NCBI taxonomy): domain Eukaryota; kingdom Viridiplantae; phylum Chlorophyta; class Chlorodendrophyceae; order Chlorodendrales; family Chlorodendraceae; genus Tetraselmis; species Tetraselmis chui. The sequence continues at coordinate 125,982 of JAPMLY010000749.1, forward strand.
AGGGGCGCTCCGGACCGGTGGGGTTGACCTCACCACGGCGGGTAAAGTCGACGAACTCGGGCTCGATAAGCTCGGTGTCGTCGTTCAGCAACTCGATAGACGGCGCAAGGGCCGCCGCATAACCACCCTCAGTCACAATGGTGGCGGCAGCGGGAATGGGTTGTTGCATGTTCAAACATGTAGCAGGTTCTGCGAGGTGTTTTAGATGGGCGAGTAAGGCAAAATAATTTGCCTCTATCTGATCAATCAGTCTACGCTCGGAAACCGCGCACGCTGCTTGAATTTGTTCTGTCACGCCTCGCTGAGGCGGTATAGCGACGGGGCCGCGGTGGGGCCGAGCTGCAATATCAGTAGGCGGCATGTTGGAATGCGATGTAACATTAACAAAGGGGGAAGTGTCTCGTGACGCTGGGAGCACACCGAGACGAAAGGTAAAACTGACACCCTACTCGACTACGAGAGTCGAGACCGCAATTTGCGCGAGCCAGATGGGCGAGCACAAAGCAGAGAGTACCAGTGCTCGGGGGTTGCACCGGCTGAAGGGTTGTCGCTAGCTAGTGTTGATGGGGGCAGGGCTTGGGGCGTTGCGCTGGGCGTTTCCTCAGTCCTCGAGGGTTACCTCGAGGAATGGGCAAGACGCACCGCTTCTACAGGAACGCTTTACCGCTAAGGTGTGCGTTCTGTCACATATGTAAGTAAGATTGCAAACCTCTAGATTTACATCAATCTGACCATATAACCGATGTAACTAAATTTACGTATTTTTTTAAATGTCATATTTTGATTACAGATGTATTATTATTATTATCATCAAATTCTTACCGTTCTTATTGCTCTGTTTTTAGAATACTGGACGGGTAATGCATGGGTAGAATTTGATTACATGACATGATGCACGGGAAAACGTTGAGTTTTCTTAGTGCAGTGGAAGTATGCAGTACGAACTTGTGCTGTTCTGCGCACTGGAACGGAGCGACAGAAAATGCAGGTTTTCTAGGCGCGTAGCACCAGGCTAAAAGGCAACGACATGTGGGTCGGTCGCCATTCTCTCTCGAGTAACACTGATTGGCAATCTTGCCTCACCCTTTCCCACTTACGAGTCGGATTGATATTTGTTCCCCCTTAACTTTGTCTAACGACTTTGTTGCCCCCTGTGCGGCCACAACACAGGTGCTACTCGTACCCGTCGGTGATTTCGAACTCGTGGATCTGGGCCAACTTCCATCCTCGGGCCGTACTTTTTTATCGCGGGCGGCGGCATTTTGTGTGGCAACGCCGTCACTCACCACAGCGGTTTGTCACGTGAATGTTGGACCACGTCATGCCGTGCGTCTCATGGTGACTCCGTGAGGTATGCATCATCCACCGCTGCGTATGATTGGGAAGTTGCACGGCTTATAGGTGCCGATGCTACTGCACAATAACACAACCGTAAAGTCCCGGTACGGTCATTTCCGTTAGAGGCGGGCCGGGGCCGCTAATTGATCTGTCCAAATTTACTGTTCGCGTAGTTCATCTGAATGTCTCTTGTTGAGCGGTAACTAGCTACACGATCCTAGTGTATCGCTTGCGAGTGTAATAGTTGCACACTTGGTGAAGCGGCCGCTTTTGGCCCTTTTACTATATTATTGGGTTTTTAGACGGCGTTGTTTCTAACCGCACCGGTCGACGCCCGTTGCTCGCATCCCGGCCGCGTAAATACGACGAAGCGGGTGTTCAACATATATTGGCGACTAAAGGCACGGACTTAGCGCTAAACACGCCTCGTCGGGCACCCCGGAACCAGATTAACTAGTTCCTATTGCGTGGTTCCCCATGCATACCGTCTCGTATGACGGTCGGACGTGCTTGGCCTTGGGCTTCTAGAAGTTATTGAACCATGCAAACACAGTTAGTGTGGAAGATAACGTACGCAAACGTAGTTACAGTCACAGTCCCGCAAACGGAACAGTTACGGCGACAACCAGCCTACAGGCGTGGTGTCGGGACAACAAAAGTGAAGGAGCTGTAGCCTAGCGACAGCTCTGTACCGAGTCAAACAGTTTATCGGTATGTCCGATCTAGACATGTACTAATCATATCTAGAATAGCTTACAGTAGCTATCTGTAACTAATACGTATACGGTATTACTTACAACACTCCCCCTGCAGGTAGCTACGGGATGAAGCGTTGCATTGGGTCTTGTCCTCCAAGGATCGCACTTCGGTGTCTTGCCAGTGCAGGTCTTGGGAGGAGTTTGGTGAGCATGTCAGCGTCGGCAAAGCCTGTGAGTTGGAGGCTGTGGTCCAGGCCCCCCCCCAACGTCAGGCGCATGTGGATGGTGCCATGAAGGGAGCGGAGGGCCTTTTGCAGAGCGCCAATGTGCCTCCATGGGTGAGGCAGGGGCGGAGCCAAGGATGCGCAAGACCGTGGAGACAGCGGGGCGCGTGCAGACGGGGGCGTAGTGGGGGCTGCCCAAGAGACTGGGGTGGACGTCTGGGTCAAAGTCGGGGGTTGCGTGTGTCGGTCGCCCGATGACTATGGGGTCAACGGTGGGGCGACGACGGCCACCGGGGGTGTGGTCGCCACGCTGGGCTGGGGAAGAATGGTGTCCATGGAAGGGAAGAAGAGGTGGGACACCGGGAAAGGGAGAGCGGCCGGCCATGGGAGGCGGCGGGGCGTACGAATGCGGGTGCGCACGGGAGGGGGGGACGCCGTGAGAGGGCGTCTCCGGGATGAGAGGTATGGGGTGGTGAGGGGCATATCCAACGGGGGGGTAGGGGGGGGTGGCGGGAGTTGTTCAACTGCGATGTCGTGTAGGGCAGAATCAGCGGGGGGGTATTGGGGGGGTGGTTGCGAGTGTTCACCTACGAGTTCGGGACGCGAGAGCTCGCGGTGCGCATCGGGACGGCGCTGTGCGACGGCGGTGTCGCCAACAGGGGCTGCAGCGGTAGCGGCAGACAAGGCCGAATGTGCGTCCTGTGGGGCGTAGACAGGCTGGGGATGCACAAGCAGGGGGAGGGTGTGCACATGGTGGCTGTCCCGAAAGTGTCCGAGGTGAGCATCGTGGCGGCTCTGAGCGACAGGGGGGTGCGATATAGCAGCCGCAGCAGGAAGAGCAGCAATGGCGGCCGACCGCGAGTCGAGATACGCTTCAAGGCGCGTCAGTTGCACACGGAGGAGCTCGAGGACACCCTGGGTAGTATCGACAGTGCTCTGCAGGTGGAGGGTGTGGCCGTCGTGGCTGTCCCGGACGGGTTCGATGTGGGCAGCGTGGCGGCGCTGAGCTACAGGGGGGTGCGGATTAGCACCCGCAGCAGCAACAGCACCCTCGGCCGACTGCGAGTCGAGACGAGCTTTTAAGTGCGCCACTTGCGCAACGAGCAGTGCGAGAGTGTCCGGGGGGTGATCGACAGTGCTCTGCTGAGAGCCTGGGTCAGGGGAACCAACAGGTGAAACATGCGGGTTTTTCTGCGCCATTTCGACAGAGGGCGAAAAAGAAAGAGCTGAATAAAAAACAGGCAGCGGTAAAAACCGCTAGCCGGACTCGTGCCTAACAGCGGTATGCAAAGAGACGGCCTGATGCCCGCCGACCCCTCGGCATGTAGCCCCGGGGTGTCTCAGAGCACCTTCTCTGTATCCTCCACCCAGTGTGGGGCACAAGTCGAGGCCAAGGCCAGGACAGGTGGAGCGCTGCGCTGGTGGCTGATTCGCTAGAATAATATAAAAATAAAAAAGGTAAGCTACGGCCGGCGTGCAACATGTGGATGCGTATTCACCCGATGGTGCACCCCCCCGTTCTCCAGCTTGGACCTGTGTGCACCCTGTCCACACACGACGAGTGCGTCGGTGTGGGTGGCTGGCTATCTCCGTCGGGTGGCTGACTTAAGAGGGGTGGTGGCGGGTTTTAAAATCGCAGTTTATACTGGCGATACCGCCGACTACAGGTTGAAAGTACTAGGAGTCTAAAGAAACTTGCCTTCTGCGGGAGAGCTGTCGATCGCAGCTCGCCGAACCAAGTTGTCGCGCGTGAGTGACGTGAGGCGGGGGCCCATAACCTATTGAACCATGCAAACACAGTTAGTGTGGAAGATAACGTACGCAAACGTAGTTACAGTCACAGTCCCGCAAACGGAACAGTTACGGCGACAACCAGCCTACATGCGTGGTGTCGGGACAACAAAAGTGAAGGAGCTGTAGCCTAGCGACAGCTCTGTACCGAGTCAAACAGTTTATCGGTATGTCCGATCTAGACATGTACTAATCATATCTAGAATAGCTTACAGTAGCTATCTGTAACTAATACGTATACGGTATTACTTACAACAGAAGTACAACACCTTTATAGAGTCCTCAGGTCCGCCTTATGGCTCCCTACACCCACGATACGTGGCCGTGAGTCTCAAACACACGGGTGGTATGGCGTTCCTACCCTAGGTAGTGAAATACTACGTAGTGTTGTTATGTAGTCTAATGCTTGTGCTTCGCGACAGCACTTACGTTACGAAAATAATATCATTTCCTGGAATCACGTGTATAATGGCGGGGTTGAGGACGTGCATGCACGTTCAGCTATTTATGCGATTATATGCTCAGCACGGATGGCGCGGGGTCGCCCGGTAACGAAAGGCTTGGGGTTTGTAGGTTCTAGGGAACAAGAACCGAGCGGGTCGCTCGCGAGTGTTGCATTCCAACACTGACGGTGGTGGCTTCGCGATAGCCCTTATTTGGCCACCTAGTATAATTGCACATCTCCTTGGTTACCAGGACATGGCTCTCGATTGCGCACCGCCAAAAGAATTCTCCGTGTGATTCCGCTCTCTCCGCGCTCGACCACTTCATATTTATTATGCGCATGTTTATATGTCCCCTTTGGGGTTGTATCCTTACGGTAGCTTGTACACATCTTTAACACTCTAAGCGAGTTATTCTCTCTACACTTTCTTGATACATGGTAGAGCAAGACCGCACTGTCGCGGCGTCACAAGAAGTTCCGGCATGGATGGGACTGTATCATCCGGTAGGCTTGAAAAGTATGCTACCCCGTGAAATTAAACACATGTAAGGACACTCGAACTGCGTTGTTTTCTTTACATGTTCGTGATACATGGTAGAGCCAGACCGCTTTGACGCGGCGTCTGTAGAACCCCGATTAGATAAGACCGTATCATAATATAGTAGGCATGCGAGCCAAGCTACCCCGTGTAGTTGAATGCCGCTGAGGCTAATGGCCCACGTGCCAAGTTTTTGCTACGATTGACGTATAACTGTTAATCACTTGAACCTTGTCACTAGCAAGGTGGAATGCCCACATGCTACGGTAATACACAACAATAAAGCTATTGATTGTTGCAGAACCACGGTTATAAGACACGCGTAAAAACTAAGGCTCTTATGAAACCAACATGCAGACTCTATCTCGTCTCATGCTCGAGTGATACTAGTAAGCTTGCTGCGATGTTTACTCTTCACGTTCTTACTCATGAATGGAGTCTGGCCCACCTCATATGGTTCCTTCATAGAGCGTAGGCCCTTGTGATACTAGTAGTGAGATGGTTGCGATAGTTGTTCTTCACGTTAGTACACGTAAATGAAGGCAAGCCCACCTGATGTGGTTCCCTTAAAGACCTTAAAACGTAAACATAATAACCTCTCGGTAGATACATATAGAGGCGACCCAGTCCACGGTTGTGATATATCGTTTACACCCGTTGTATGCGCGCAATAAGCTGCTAAGGCAGCACGCGCTAGCCCCGGTGGCCGTCCACGTCCCAATCGTGTAGACGCTCCTCATGGACGCGGTAGTCGTATCGCAAGTTTACATGTCCCTTGTCGCCTTGACGGCGCTATCATAGGTGGCGCTTAAAGCGCGTCCCTCTTCGCACCTAAACAATAATAAGCCCCGTCCATCTCGCACCCATACGGGGCGATTGACAATAAGAACCATGCTTTCTTAAGGTGCTTACGGACTATTGAACCATGCAAACACAGTGAGTGTGGAAGATAACGTACGCAAACGTAGTTACAGTCACAGTTCCGCAAACGGAACAGTTACGGCGACAACCTGCCTACCGGCGTGGTGTCGGGACAACAAAAGTGAGAGAGCTGTAGCCTAGCGACAGCTCTGTACCGAGTCAAACAGTTTATCGGTATGTCCGATCTAGACATGTACTAATCATATCTAGAGTAGCTTACAGTAGCTATCTGCAACTAATACGTATACGGTATTACTTGCAACACTCCCCCTAAAGGTAGCTACGGGATGAAGCGTTGCATTGGGTCTTGTCCTCCAAGGATCGCACTTCGGTGTCTTGCTAGTGCAGGTCCTGGGAGGGGTTTGGTGAGCATGTCAGCCACCATCTGGTCAGTGGGGAGGTACCTTAACTTGATGGTTCCCTGCTCCACGTGGTCTTTGAGGAAGTGCCACTTCAGACCGATGTGCTTAGTCTTCTCGCTGACCAAGGCATTCTGGGAGTATGCAATGGCGCTTTGGTTGTCCTCCCAGATGGTGGTGGTTTCGGTGATGGGGGAGTTGAAGATTTCCCCCATGAGTTGTCGGAAGTGGAGTCCCTCCTTGGTGGCGTCAGCCGCAGAGTAGTACTCGGCTTCACACGTGGATTGAGCCACACAAGTCTGTTGTTTGGACTTGTAACTGACTGGCCCGCGTCCGAGGGTGAAGAGATAGCCGGAGCGAGACTTGCGGGTGCTGCTGTCGTTGGCCCAATCAGCGTCGGCAAAGCCTGTGAGTTTGAGGCTGTGGTCTAGCCCCCCCCCCCCAACGCCAGGCGCATGTGGATGGTGCCATGGAGGTAGCGGAGGACCTTTTTCAGAGCCTGCAAGTGTGCCTCGGTGGGTGAGGCTTGGGCAGAGCCGAGGATGCTCAACGCCGTGGAGACATCGGGGCGTGTACAAACGGCTGCGTAGTGGAGGCTGCCCAGGAGGCTGGGTAGACGTCCTTGGCCACCCCTGTGAGAGAGGGCGAATTCAAGTGTGCAAGGCCGGCGAGAAAGCCCGGGTCCATCGGAAGTGACGACGGCTTAGAGTCGGACATGCCGTACTTGGCGAGGATGTCGCGCAGGTACTTGGACTGGTCCAGCGAGATTGTGCGCGTGGAGCAATCGCGGGTAATGTGCATGCCGAGGAGTTGGGAGAGGTCGCCTAGGTCCTTGATTTTGAACCGTGCTCCGAGTTGGGCTTTGAACGATGCGAGCCAAGTGGCATCATTGCAAGCCGCGGGAATGTCATCGACGTACAGGGCGATCATGGCGAAGACGTGGCCGGTGCGAAAGATGTAGATGCACGGGTCGGAGACGCATTGTTGCCAGCCATGGTCGACGAGCCATGCACGAAGGAGCATGTTGAACTCGCGGGGGGACTGCTTAAGGCCGTAGAGGCAGCGCTTGAGGTGACAAACCTTGGACGTTCCATCGGTGAAGCCGAGGGGCTGGCGGATGTACACATCCTCCCGGATGGGGGCGTAGAGAAACGCTGTGTCGATGTCAAGCTGGCAGAGTTCAAGGTCGCGGGCGGCTGCGATGGTTAGGAAGAGACGCATGCTGGCCATGCAGATGACCGGGGAGAAGGTCTCCGTGTAGTCCAGTCCAGCGCGTTGACTACACCCCTTGGCGACGAACCGCGCTTTTAAGCGGGAGACGTCGCCGGTTGTATCCGACTTGACTTTGAAGATCCACATGTTGTTAACGACCATGCGGCCTGGGGGGAGGTCCACAAGGTCCCACGTGCCACTGCTGATTAGGGAGGAATACTCATGTTGCATAGCGGCTTGCCACTGGGGGGCTTGGGCGCTGTCCAGCGCAGCCCGGTAGGATTTTGGTTCCACACACTCTCGGGCGGAGAGGAGGGCGATGGCAGTAGGGGACGTGCCGGCATGTGTGTGTGGGGGACCAGTGACAAGGTCGGGGACGTGAGGGTGCTCAAATACGTCCTCTTGAGCTTTGCCTTGTTCAGGATCACAACACGCCGTTACGAGGGTCGGTGGGTAGTCGGACAAGTGGGCAACCATATCGCCGTAGCGAATGGGGTGGGAGCGGAGCCGAGCATGGCGAGGGGCTGCCGGGGGGGGTAGGGGTGTGGGTAATGTGAGGTCAATGGGGTGGGATAGGGGTGAGTCTGCGGGTACGTCTTCCGAAGAGTCGGTGATGGCCGAGTCGACGGAGGGTTGTGTGTCGAAGCCTGGGGTGTCTTCCTGAAAGACAACATGTACGGAAGTGGTGATGCGACGCGTTTCCGGATTGTAGACACGATACCCGGGTGCGTCAGGGGGATAGCCCACCATGACGCCGCGAAATGCTTTTTCACTGAGTTTCCGACGTTGTTTGTCGGGGACCTTGGCGAAAACGGCGCAGCCGAAGACGCGGAACTTGGAGGCGTTGGGCACCGACGACGTAAGGAGTGTGAGGGGGACGCCCCCATTAGGTCCGACCGAGCGACTGTACGTGCGGTTGCGAAGGTACACAACAGTGCTGACGGCGCACGACCACATGGAGTTGGAAACGGCCATGTTGTGGAGCATCGCCGATGCATTGTCCCGGATAGTGCGCCAGGGACGTTCGGCCTTGCCGAGCATGTGGTGGGCGTATGGGGCAGAGAACTGCACCCCGACGCCGAGGTGTGCGCATATACGGCGAGTGACAGCAGCTTCAAACACAGAGTCGGAGTCAAACTTGAGGACCGGTGCGAACGCGCCCGTCTGGGAGTGATGGCGGGCATGCAAGTGTTTGATGTCCAAGAGGATGGTTTCCAATTCCGAACATGCGTCGTCTTTAGACTTAAGGAACCGCACCCACATGTAGTTGGTGTGGTGGTCGATGACGAGCAAGCAGTAACGGAGGCCATGTGGGGAGGGGACATTGACCGGGCCCCAGAGGTCAGCGGACAGGTTGAGGAGGGGGTGGGATGGCTTCGCGCAAGCGGCTGTGTTGCGTGGTGCAGCTGTGGCTTTGTGAAGTAAGCAAGAGTCGCAAGAAACTTTGGTTACAGCGCTAGCTAACACATGGCTAGTCGGGACACCGTGATTATGCTGGGCCTGAAGGCTGTGCATGTTGAGGTGGCCAAACCGACGGTGCCACAGGACGGGATCACACTGGGCAGTGAGGGCAACTTGAGGTGAGGCGTCAAGTTCCGCCGGTGCGGATGGGCTGGAAGGGAGGTCCGGCTAGTGGGGGAGGAGGTAGAGACCGTTTCCGGACGGTTCTAGCACACCCATGCCTGTGGGTACCAAAAGCAAACCAGTTTCAGAGTTGGAGGGGAAGATGAATTCACATCCGCTGTGAGTTTGCATCCAGCTGACACTAAGTAGTCTGCCGATACGCTGTGCGGAGCGAGATGATAGGTCAGGGGTGTAGAGTGCATACACAGTGCGGTGAATGAGCTAGCCAGAGGCAAGTCTGACAGAAATCCGCACTGAGCCACTGCCCTTAACGTCAACACCGACACCGCCCACGCGAGAGGGAGCGGAGGGGGGCGTGAATTTCACGAAGTCATCTCGGAACGCGGTGATGTTAATCGAGCAGGCGGAATCAACGACCCAAAACTGTGACATGTTACGACCCGGGGCGAGGGAAGAGGAGAATGCCACAGAGCTGAATGGGACACTCACCTCGTCGTCATCGTAGTCATCAGCGCAGTCCTCGAGGGTGGGTAGGCAGTCGGTGTCATCGGCGGGGGAGTCGTCGGCAGGGACGTCGCTCAGCAGCGCAACGTGAGCAGAGGGGGTGCCGTCGGCGGCGCCGTACTTCTGGACTGTCATCCTACGCTTGGCGAGATTCCACTTAAGGATAGCGTCATCCGTAGCAGTGCAGGCGGACATGAGATGGTTGAGGCTGCCACAAACACCACACTTGTTGGGTCGATGGCCGCGAGGGTTACGGTGTGATGGGCCTCGACCGCTGTGCGAGCCGCGGCCCGCAGCGACGAACGCGGAGATGGGAGGGGGTGATATGGCCGGAGCGGGTGTGTCCGGGGCAGGGTCGTCGTCCATGTTGTGCGCGAGGTGGAGAATGCTAGCCATCACTTCATCAGTTGACATGATGTAGTCCGTGTCAAAGGGGTTGATGACGCATTGCTTCGCCTGACCGTGTGGGCCGCTGCTGGAAATACCGCGCAGCATGAGGAGACCGAGGTGGTGGGGGTGGATGGCAACGGAGCCATCAACCAATTAGCATGTGTCGTTGTAGTCGTCAAAGGTCTGGCGCATGTAGTGGACATAGTCACTGAGTGACTGGCCAGGGCGCTGTCTGACCGTCAGGTTGTCCAAGAGGGACAAGGAGCGAGCAAAAGACCGGCAGTCGAGGCGTTCACACAGGATGTCCCACGCGGCAGCGGCGCAGTCGGGGCGGGCTGGAGAAACGCATTTCATCGCTTGGTCAGCGCGCTGATTCGCGCTGGCTGCATGGAGAAGGAGCGTGTACGCGTAGTGCTGTGCTGGTTCGTCGAGCCAAACGCCGGAGTCGCGTATGGCCAGCTGCGGAATGAGGTATGCGGCCTTGATGGAGAGGAAATTAAGGAAGGTCCTCTTCCATTGCTTAAAGTCCGTGGTCGGGCCCATGACGGGGACCGACATCTTCATGGACCGGTTGAGGGCGTCCTTGTCGAAGCCGGGGGCTTCGTGTGCCGCCCGGCCGATGACCACCGGGTCAAAAGTGGGGCGACGACGGCCGCGGGTGGCGGGGTCGCCATGTTGGACTGGGGGAGAGTGCCGGCCATGAAAGGGAGGAGGTGGGCCACCGGGAAAGGGAGAGCGGCCGGCCATGGGACGCGGCGGGCCGTACGAGTGCGGGTGGTCACTGTAGGGGGGGACGAGGTTAGAGGGCGCCTCCGGGATGTGAGGGCCGGGGTGGTGAAAGGCATATCCAGCGGGGGGGAAGGGGGGAGGTGGTGGGAGGTGATCAACCTTGAGGGCGTGACGCGAGGGGTCGTGGTGCGCATCGGCACGCGAGGGCTCGCGGGGCGCATCGTGACGGCGCTGTGCGACTGTGGGGTCGCCAACAGGAGCTGCAGGAGTAGCAGCAGCGAAGACTGTTTCTGCGTCCGGGGGGGCGTATCCAGGCTGGGGATGTTCAAGCAGGGGGAGGGTGTGTACGTCGTGGCTGTCCCGGACGGGTTCGAGCTGAGCATCGTGGCGGCGCTGAGCGACAGGGGGGTGCGGATTAGCACCCGCAGCAGCAAGAGCAGCAGCCTCGGCCGACTTCGAGTCGAGACGAGCTGTTAAGCGCGCCACTTGCGCAACGAGCAGCGCGAGAGTATCCGGGGGGTGATCGAGGTTGCTATGTTGAGAGCCTGAGTCAGGGGAGACAGGAGGCGAAACAGGCGGAGTTTTCGGCGCCATTTCGATAGAGGGCGAAAAAGAAAGAGCTGAATAAAAAACAGGCAGCGGTAAAAACCGCTAGCCGGACTCGTGCCTAACAACGGTTTGCAAAGAGACGGCCTGATGCCCGCCGACCCCTCGGCATGTAGCCCCGGGGTGTCTCAGAGCACCTTCTCTGTATCCTCCACCCAGTGTGGGGCACAAGTCGAGGCCAAGGCCATGACACGTGGAGCGCTGCGCTGGTGGCTGAGTCGCTAGGATGAAAAAAAAAAAAGGTAAGCTGCGGCTGGCGTGCAACCTGTGGATGCGTATTCACCCGATGGTGCGCCCCCCCGTTCTCCAGCTTGGACCTGTGTGCACCCTGTCCACACACGACGAGTGCGTCGGTGTGGGTGGCTGGCTATCTCCGTAAACCCTTAACCTTTAACAGAGATGCCCGAATGCAGCCGCCAAACATGGATAATCATAAAGTTAACACGGTTTGACTTTGTTTCCCCTGCGGGTCTGACCCCCGCCGAATGGGCGTATATATATCTATGGCACTTTGAGTGCATAGTTCTCTTCATGTTCGTGTTACATGGGAGAGCCAGACCGCTCTGATGCGGCGTCTGAAGAAGCTCCGGCTTAGATGAGACTTTATCATTTGGTAGGCCTGCGACCCAGGCTACCCCGTATAATTAAACGCCTATGAGGCTCCAGGCCCTCATGCCGCGTTAACTATGTTCCTTGTGTGCCGTAATTGACGCATTATGTATAACACATGCTACGGTAAAGAATAATAATTCACACAAAAATATTGATTCATGTAGGACCACGAGTGTCCGACGTGCTTAACCGCTACGGCTCTTATGAGCTTGACTTTGAACCCTTCCTAATACCCTCACGACAAATTATAAGTATGCGCAACATGAGCCGCTTGAAATTGTACATACTGTCTACACGACCTCTGGCTCCGCAGGGTTGGTAATTAGTTTTCAAATCGGTAGAATTCGTTGTAACATGTGTAATATTTCGCACACGACCTATGGCTCCGCCGATCTTGCTAAACTCTCGGTCAATACACTCTGAGCCTACCCAACAAGTGAGTTGTCGTATCAGGTCATGCCTGATTGCATGGTGTAGTGCATAGAAAACGTGGAGTTTTCTGAGTGCATTGGAAGTAAGCATTACGAAATTGTGATGTACTGCGCACTGGAACGGAGCGACAGATATGCAGGTTTTCTAGGCGCGTAGCACCAGGCTAAAAGGCAACGACATGTGGGTCGGTCGCGATTCTCTCTCGAGTAACACTGACTGGCAATCTTGCCTCCCTCCCCCCTCGCCTTGTGAACGATTGGTCTATTTCGAGGCTACTAACGCTGGGCGACTGGCCTCAATTTTTATAGATGCGATAGCGCGAACAACAACGATACCCTTGTCGTGCAGGTTTGGTGAGGGAACAATGTACGTCCTCCCTTGGAGGTTGCGTCACCCCGGCGGAACGCCACATCATACAACTCCTTGTAACTACAACCCCTTGAAATCCCCCGGACGATTTAGGATGTGGGGCGTGGGGAGCACGTGCGGAGGTTGAAGAGAAGGGAGAGAGTACTACGAGTACGAGCTGGCAGGAGGAGCAGTCGTACTTTTAGTACTTATTTCGAAGTGGCCGGTACTGTAGTAGACCCGGAGACTGTTAACACAATGGGACATTATTTGCCACCTAGATTCCTTCCTTTTCTTTAACCAATGCATGTGTTCGGACCACCTCGGTCAGTACACTCTGAGCCTACCCAACAAGTGAGTTGTCGTATCAAGGCATGCCTGATTGCATGGTGTAGTGCATAGAAAACTGCTTTCTATTTGCGGATTTACGTGTAATCCCCCTCTAGCTTCACATAAAAAAATCCGACACGGCATCCCACGTACTAAAACGTATCAAAACGTACCAAAACATACCGAAACGCATTGAAACGTACTAAAACGTACCAATATGTACCAAAACGTATAGGCAGAAATTTTCGTGCATGAATCGTTATACCCTCGTATATGAACTTTGCGTTATTCGGAATATTTTCCCGCATTTTCATGGATAAGAAAACGTGTTGGTTGTAATGTAATAGAACAGCAGTGATTGATATTTCATATGTATGTAGTATGGCCCGTATGTCCGATACAATATACATATATACAGTACTATACTGCATGATACTGAAATACTTACTTAAAATGTCTTACTAATGTACCAATACTTACTAAAGCCGTTGTTCGAATAAGGGAGAAATGCGGGGGGAGAAATCAGCCCGAGTACTGCCGCCCGAGAAATAACGTACGGGTACCCGCAATTCGTACGGGTATGTTCGAATGACAGATTCCGGTCCGGCAGGAGAAGTACAGTATCGCGCGCATTAAAGTACAAGAGGCGCGACGGCTTTGCCTGCAGGCGCCGCCGTCCATGCGCGTCATTCCGCCGCAACCGCCAGCTCTTTAGCTAGACGCACCACCGCCCCACCGCATCCCGCCCCGCCTTTGCCACTGCAAGTGCGAGCCACGAGCTGCGGCAGCGGAGATGCGCCGCTTGTGTGCACTGTAGGCACCCTGACAGCACGATCGCCACACGCACGCGCACGCGCGCATACTGGCCCGCGGACGTCGACGCTAGGGGGGAAGGCCACAAGGGGGGCTCGGGTGGCGAGGGCGTGAGAGGGAATGGCCCGGGGGCGGCGAGAGCGAGGGCGATGGTGAGCAGCCGCTTCGTGTATGGCGCGCGACGGCGGGGGCGCGACGGGTCGAGGGCGATGACATGACAGGGGATATCAAAGGGTTAAGTACTAATCGTTATTTCTCCCGGCGGGAGAAATGGCGCTCCAGCGGGAGAAATAGGGGGTAATTTCTCCCCATCTAGCGCCCTTTCTCCCGCCGGGAGAAATAACGATTTCTCTTTTGGGTCGATATCTGTCATTCGAACAGGGGTCGCTGCAGTACCCGTACCGAAAAGTAGCGGTATTTCTCCTTTCTCCCTTATTCGAACAGCGGCTTAATATATGGAAAAAATATCGTGCGTTGGTCGTCGTACCGTCGTATGTGATTTTATCAACGTCTTTCTGCTGCTTTGCATGGTACTTTGCGTTCCTATCTACGTGACGCTTTGCATGAGGGATCTTATCGGAGGTGGCCGTGAGACGCTAGGTGCGTCGGCATGTGTGTATGCAGGAGGGGCTGTGTGATGGTTACAAGAGAATTGAGCAGCAGCATGACAGACTGATGCTTGTATCGTGTTTATCTGTACTAGTTCAACTAGGCGCCCGCCGGCGGCGCAGCGGCGGCGGCCCCGGAGAGGGGTGCGCTCGCAGGCCCGTCGGCACCTACCTCTACCTCCACGCGGTGGGCGCTGGTCACCCCATAGCCGTGCCAGGCTTGGCACGGTAGGGGGCTGAACGAGGTACCGATAGCTGCGATCCGCGGGATCATCAGCTGTCGGGAAGCCATGTACGGAGGGTTTTGGAAAAATAAAATATCCGTACACCGGCACAGGGATCTCCCGCTCGGCATGTCCGATATGTCTTTTCCGCGACTAAATACTCGCAGATACCCTCCCGACGATGGGGCGGGGGCGGCGTCTGCGAAATATGTTTTGGCGAAGAAGGGTACGGACGGATCAGCGGAGGGAGGAGGGTGTTGGAGCTGGCGGCGGACAGCTGGGAAGCAGCGCTAGGGCACGGCGCTCGCTGGCGGCGGCGGTCATGAGGATCGCCCGCCGCCGGAAAAGCCCGGTACGGGGGGTTTTTGGGAAAATTTCCGTACCCACCATATTTTGAGGACCGGCGACTCGATCCCTGTGCTCTTCCAACCCCTTCCCTAGTCGGTACCCGGTTATCGATAGGCTGCCTCAAGCAGTGTCCCTAGGGTTATCGTAACGGCACACTACTCGTAAAGGCGGCCCCCTAACAACGTAAACCACCGGGGGAGGGTACGGACGGCCACAGCGCGATCAAATAGGTGTTGGAAACAAACGGGAAAAGGACAGGGGACAGGAGAAAATATGGCTCGGGGGCAGGAGAGCCAGCCGGGCACCGTCTGCAGTCTATTTATTTTCTCTTCTCAGCCCCCGAAGGAGGAGAGAAGACTAATCTAGGTGGCGAGCTGCGTCAAGATGGAGCGGCTAATACCTCGGGCGGGGTTGAGCACGGATCGAGGCGGGACCGACGACGACCTATGCGAGGGGGGGTTTTCACCTGCCTTTCCCCCCTAGCTCCGGCACGACCGAAGTCGCACAAGAGCCGAGGTCAGGCAGGTTCGCCTCGACCAGCTCAAGTTGAACAGCGTTGCTGATCAGCGACCCCGCAGCGGCTGGAGCATGCCGCGTATCGTGGAGACTAGCGACATTTTATATTTCATACTTGTATGCAGACAGTACTTGTATATGTGTATGTTTTAGACGGTATCGTCACTGCCATTGGAGAGGTTGGGATTAGTGGTTCACGGTCTACCTTACGCTTCTAAGTCCAGTTAGGCGTAGCATAAGGGGGGGCCAAGAGACAGCAGCCTGTTTTTACTGTTATTGTTGTAAACAATTTCAATTTCAATTTCATTTCATTTCAACTATACGTATTCATCGATAACGTTCACAATTGTGAACGTACATGTATTGATAACGATGTATTATAATAGCCCCTCTAGATCATTGGCAGTAATGCAAGCAAACTAGTCACCACTTGGCGCCGCTTCTATGCAGCGCTTGAAGATCATCGTGTGTTTCGGCTCCGGTAGCGCCTTCGTCAGGCCATCTGCTAGCATATCTAACGTGCCCACTCACATAACCGCAAGTATCTTCGCATCCACCAGTTCCCGAATGTAGTGGTGCTTGATGTCAATGTGTGTTGTCATGTTCGAGGCCATAGGGTTGTTAACAAGCTTGACTGCTCCCTCGTTGTCCTCATAGAATGTCGTAGCACCGCGTTGGTGTTGGTTGACATCTGCCATCATTTGTCGAAAGTGTACTGCGCTTTGTCCTTCGCGCATGACAACGACATACTCTCCCTTTGTGGTGGACAAGGCTACCACCTCTTGTTGCTTGGAGGTCCAACTTACTGCTCCTCCATTAAGCATGACCACCTCTCCAGATTGCGATTGTCTGGTGGTTGTGTCAACCGCCCAGTCCGAATCTGAGAACACTTTAATGTCTTCCGCATTGTTTTGTGATGTCGTCCATAGGTGATGCCCATGGTACTCGTCCCGTTGAGGTA
Organism: Tetraselmis chui; assembly: GCA_026401115.1. Taxonomy (NCBI): domain Eukaryota; kingdom Viridiplantae; phylum Chlorophyta; class Chlorodendrophyceae; order Chlorodendrales; family Chlorodendraceae; genus Tetraselmis; species Tetraselmis chui. The sequence goes on from JAPMLY010000749.1 coordinate 142,513, forward strand.
ACGTAACAAACGCTTGAGTTGCTTCATGTGCAATCACGTCGGAGCTGTCTGGCGTCCATTGATGACGCTGATCGCAAATGCAATATCAGACCTTGTACACATGCATAGGAAGTTCACGGATCCGAGGATAGCACGGAAGGTCTCGTGTTCCGATGGCGTCAAGGCCATCTAGTCCACAACACGACGGTACTCCCCAAATTGCAACTAGACTAGCCGCCCGGTTGGCTACCTTGGCCGAGACGCCATTATGAAAGGGTTGCGAAGGGGCGATGGGGGTCGGTACCGGCCCTCGAAAGTGAGGGAGGTGGCGGTGCCCGCCCAGTGGTAAGGGATGCGTGAGCGCGAGCGGCGGAAAACATTGAGATCTCCTGACGTCCAATGGGCTAAGCGGTTGTCGCGGTAATCAACGACCGGGTCAGTGGGCAGGTGCCCCGCAGAAGTAAAATCAGCCATGGGGCGCAAAGCTAAGCGCGGAAATAAAAGCAACGCCGCCCAAGCCGCTTCCGCGAAAGCCCCTTGGGTGGCCCTCCCGCGGAAAGACAAAACGCAACCGACAAGCTCCTCGAAGACCGGCTTGACGAGGCGTACCACCGAACGGGGGACGCCGTTCGAGGACGTACTACAACGGAAGGAAAGGAGGTAGGACTCGAAGAAGGCTTTGGAGTTCTCCCCACCAGTGGCCCCATGGTCAAGGCACCATTAGACGGCGGGGGGCAAGGATTGGGGATGCAGCGGGGACGGCCGACCGCGCGGAAGCGAAGCACCGCATGCCGGCGGTTGGGAGGCCGTAGTACTGCGGTGAGAACAACAATGTTGGTGTCTACTAAGGCCACCGCTCCGAAAGTATCGTCCGCAAAAAGTGCACGGCGCGAGAAGGTGGCGATCGGCACCCACAACTGGGCAATTTTCGGGCGCGAAAGTGCACGTTGTCCCGCGGGAGTTTAGATGGTGTGGCGGTTAGCCTTCGAAAAGCTAACTGCAAACACAAATCTATTATGTTCTATTTTGTCGCTGCTTAATTGCTAGGTGGAAAGAGATAAGAAGATGTTTCATTGCTGGTACTTAAGCAATATATTGTAATTGCACAAATGGAATTTTTAAATGGTTACGTCACCTCCCTCTACTGCACTAGGCTTATATAGTCTTTGCCTCGTTAGCTTACACATGCTCTCGCTTGGCTTACGTTTCAAGTGCCATGGCTTTCCAGCGGTCATCAACAGACTTGCGGCGCGTCTCGTCTAATCTGGGGAATCACATTATGCATTGAAAACTCTAAATACATCAACTCCCCCTACACACATCACCTATACACCCTCCCCAACGACGCGAACACCTTCCTACCCCCCGACCAACACACTGGCCATCCCACCCCCACCCCTTTCGGCACACGCTGGATGGTAGACATCTACCTCGTCGCTAACTCACTCGCACTCCACAACCTTCCCTCACGCACAGCCATGACCGCACTCCACAACACCCTAGAATCTATCTACGGCACACACCTCCCAAACCCCATCCTCAACATCCCACCGCCACACCTCAACACCCCCTACTCCCCTCACTCCGCAGGCATCTACCATCTCCCCCCAAACCCCACCCACCCCCTTACCCACCCCCTACAAGAACGAACAAGACTAACATACTTCCCGACCAGAGGAATCCTTGCTTGGAACTCGCAGGACTTCGTTTACACAGACGGCTCGAAAAAAGGAGGCAACTCCCCTCTTGGAGCAGCAGCTACCCACCCCGCCTCGGACACCAACATCAGAATCCTGGTGACCTCTACCCCCCCCTCCCATACCATTAATCGAGCCGAACTAGCTGGTATCGCCATATGCCTCCAACTAGGACATACCCACCTCCTTACTGACAGTGCGTGCTCCCTCAGCCTCATACAAGGTTACCTTAACTGCCCCTCCGCTTATAGGCACAACATCCACCGAGACACACTCCTCTCCATCACACACACCCTCAAAACCCGATGCGCCGCAGGCATCCGCACACATCTAGGTAAAATTAAAGCACACAACCACTCACCCGGCAACGAACTAGCAGACACACTCGCTAACCAGGTCGCTGATGGTCACCCGCCAGATACAACATACACCACAGGCTCGGAGGTGTCCATTGGACATTGGACCTGGCCTTACACCCTCATACCACAAACCCAAGGCGAACCCTTACCCCTCATATACACAAACCTAAAAGCCGACGCACACACACACAGCTGCAAACACACACTTACACCCCTCTCGCAATCATCCAAACACGGCGCCCTACTCGCCCGCGCCGCGGCGGACGGTGCCGACTTCACCTTCCACAAAAAACACTCAACACTCACCAACACACAATTCACCCACAAACAAGAATTCATTTGGGGCGTCCACAACACCCGCCTCCTCCCACACAATCCCACCCTGCGATGTCCCATGTGTGGCCAATTCACCAGCAACGGCCACATGGCCGGTAACTGCCCATCCATGTCTGGCCTGAGACAGGACCGACACAACAGCGCGCTACAACTCCTCATGTCTCTCCTCGAACGCCACAATGGAGGTCGATGGGAAACTATCACTGCAGACTTCGGTAACAAACCCATCAAGTCTTTCCCCCACCCCACCACCTCCTACACCCCTCTTGACTGCCATCCCCCACACCCCTCCCACATGCCTACCCGCCTTGTTGATGCTGACGAAGGTCTCTCGACCGACTCCCTAACCTCTTGTCCCGCTATACTCCCCTCCGACATCCTCCCGCCTGAGCTGCGTCCCCCGGCACATAAACCCGATTTCATACGTCTCCTCGAACCTCGCTTCGTTGGCCACAACAACGGCCGCCGTAGATACTCGTCTATCAAAAAAATTCAGATAGGGGAATGGAAATACTGCACCGACCACAACCTCTCACACACAACCCGCCTGATTAGGACCAAATACACACCCCTCGCAAACGCCATCCGCAACCATTGGCCGGGTACCGAAGTCGACATCCTACCCATAGTCATGAGCCGCACGGGCACACCGCACTCATCCACCATCGAAAGTCTCACCTCCCTACTCACCCTCCGCACCGACCCTCCGGACAAACTCATCACCAAAACTCGCCTAGACACGTCTCGCATCCTTTCCACCCTCCACACACACACCGTCCAATGGCTGCACTATCTCCTCCTCGTCTACCGCACCAAATCACGCAAGACCACTCGCCAAGCATCCGCATAAAGACCTACCTCATGCCCCTTCTTGCACACCACCTTTAAACCACTCCAGACCCTCCCCGGGGGGGAGTAAAACCCCCGACCACATTTGGAGAGGTTGGACACAGGAGGTTCACGGTCTAGCCCTGACTTGTAAGTTCCCTGTTTGACGTAGTTGGGAGGGCCCAGAGACAGCAGCCGACGCATCCGGCTTTTTGGTGAAAAACCGGCGCATACGGTACATGTTGTAAACAATTTCAATTTCAATTTCAATATGCATTGAAAACCTCGCTTGGCGCGTCGTCTGGCTAGTTAGATTAAATGTGCGTACTGTGCGTACCGGGAGGTACTGGCAATACAATACGCATTAGAACCCTTGCTAATATTACAGTAGCGACGTACCCACGTTGCACGTCTTTCCGATAGAAAGGCAAGAATTGGAATTAGTAACGAGTACTTGTACAATGTCATGCAATGTACTGTTGCATGATTGTACTCGTCACAATGGGCGCACAACGCTTGAAGGGTCGGGAACGACGCGGAGCAACCAACGCACCTCAAAGGAGCGGGGGAGCGCATTGTGGGAGTGGGGGATGAAATTCGAGACGGAGTTTTGCCAGGTCGTAAGGCATGCGAAGGCGCTTGAGCATTAGGTGATGATGTGGGAAGGTCACCCGGGGTGGGGGCCATAGAGCACGACCCGGGGCCACCGCCGGGGGACCGGCGTAAAGGTGGCGGTGGAGGACGCCGATGACTATGTCCCGGCCGGGTCGCCGCGGCGGCCATCCGGGGTGGCACGTGTGTCGCGTCCTAAAATAACTAGAGCACGCGGGGTCGAAGAGCGGGGGGGGGGTAATGCAGCTTGAACTATACCGGACGTCGCCCGAGGTAGCGCCGTGGCGTGCCTTGGAGTGAAGATTCGCCGCCGACGTAGTGGGCTCCTCGATGCCGGTCCTTCGCGCCTCTATTCTCACGTTGCTTGCAGTGGGGAGCCCTTAAGCCCGCGATGGAGACGCTCACGAATGAAGCAAGAAGCTAGTTGGTACCCGAGTACAAGTCGCCGAAACAGTTGAATGGAAACTCCGTCATACAACGCCGTAGAGGTAGTGGTGCGCCAAGCAATAAAGGATGACCTTGCGAATAGCAAGCTCCGACTCTCCGAGTACGGGTAGTGATTAATAACATAAAACTAAAGCGAGCATCTTGCGGAAGGTTCCAACGGAAGGCTCAGGAAGTTCAGACATTCACCCTAGGGCACGTTTTGCCAAATATATCAGCTTGATTACAATTTGGCCAAAAGACACCCACAGGCATGGCTTGGGGGTCGATTAGCGCAGGATTATAGGGTTGGGTGGGTGGGTTCGCGCGAAAGCAAAGAGTGCCTAGGCTCGTGGCTAGCTACGGCTTATAAGGCTCGGGCTAGCTAGAGCTGCCCGTTGGGGAAGTCGTTGGTCGTTGGTTGCGTCTAACTGCCGCGGCAAGGTGGTTTCCTTGCAGGTGCGACGCGCCGCTATTAACGGTAACAGTAGCCGCTAGTGTCAGTGTCCCGTACACATGGAGTTGGATATGCAAACCAATCTGACCATTTACCCTAGGGCACGTTTTGCCAGTAACCTAAAGCCAACGGCTTACACAGCCAAATTAGTGTTGCGGGGGGGATGGGGTGAGCCAGCCGAAGAACCACCAAGCAGCAAGTGTTGGGGTCATGGTTGGGTCGATGTATTTGCCTTCGGTCACGGAGTTGTTCTTGACCCATCCACCCATGTATTTGATTACGGGGAGGGGCGCGCCGATGCAGCTGGCGGCGGAAGCAGCGCCTTTCCGGAGGCTGTGCGATGTCCATTTGAACCGGCGGGCGCGGACATATTGACTGCCCGGAGGGCAAGGGCGAGCCAGGCGGAGACAGTGGACGCGGCCCCCCAATCGGCGGAGTTTTCATAAGGTGAGAAACTCCAGAAGGCGTCAAGCGGTGGCCGCTTGTAGAATTTTGCGCATAACGCGGAGCGGTGGTGCGTGTAGTATTCCAGGAGGTCAGCAAGAACCGGGTTGGCGGCAGTAGGGAGGGCGAACATTGAAATTGAAATTGAAATTGTTTACAACATGTACCGTATGCGCCGGTTTTTCACCAAAAGCCGGATGCGTCGGCTGCTGTCTCTGGGCCCTCCCAACTATGCCATACAGGGAACTTACAAGTCAGGGCTAAACCGTTAACCACCTAATCCAACCTCTCCAAGGGTGTTCGGGGGTTTTACTCCCCCCCGGGGAGGGTGCAAGTAGAGGTGAAGGATGTGTGCATTCAGGGTCGTGCGTGGAGGCAATGTGCGGATGCGCGGCGGGAGGTCGTGCGGGACTTGATGCGGTATATGCGTAGGAGGTGATGCAGCCATTGGACAGTATGCGTGTGGAGTTGTATAAGAATGCGAGATGTGTCGAGGCGTGCTTTGGAGACGAGTTTATCAGGAGGGTCTGTGCGGGCGGTGAGAAGGGAGGTGAGACTCGTGATGGTGGAGGAGTGCGGTGTACCTGTGCGGCTCATGACGATGGGGAGGATGTCGACCACTGTGCCTGGCCAGTGGTTTCTGATGGCGTTCGCAAGGGGTGTGTATTTGGCACGTATGAGGTCGGCTGTGTGAGTGAGGTTGTTGTCTGTGCAGTACTTCCATTCCCCTATCTGAATATTTTTTATGGATGCATAACGTCGGCGACCGTTGGAGTGGCCAATAACGAATCTGGGTTCGAGGATGCGGATGAAGTCCGGTTTGTGTGCTGGGGGACGAAGTGGGGGGGGGAGAATCTCAGGGGGGAGGACGGCGGGGCATGATGTTAGGGAGTCATGCGAGAGACCTTCATTAGCATCAACAAGGCGGGTGGGCATGTGGGTGGGGTGAGGTGGGTGGCAGTCGAGTGGGGTGTGTGCAGGGGTGGGGGAATCAAACGATTTTATGGGTTTGTTACCGAAGTCTGCGGTGATGGTCTCCCAGCGTCCACCGTTGTGGCGCTCCAGCAGGGATAGTAGGAGTTGCAGAGCGCTGTTGTGTCGGTCCTGTCTTAGTCCAGACATAGAGGGGCAGTTACCGGCCATGTGGCCGTTGCTAGTGAATTGGCCACAAAGGGGGCAGCGCAGGGTGGGGTTGTGAGTGAGTAGGCGGGTGTTGTGGACGCCCCACATGAATTCTTGTTTGTGTGTGAACTGGATATTTGTGAGGGTTGAGTGTTTTTTGTGGTAAGAGAAGTCGGCGCCGCACTTGGATGCGCGGGCGAGGAGGGCTCCGTGTTTGGTTGTATTCGAGAGAGGAGTGTGTGTGTGTTTTGTGCTGTATTTGTGTGCGTCGGATTTGAGGTTGGTGTATCTGTAGGGAGTGGGGTCCCCTAGGGTTTGTGGGATGAGGGTGTATGGCCATGTCCAGTGGCCTATCGTGACTTCTGAGCCGGTGGTGTATGTAGTATCGGGGGGGTGGCCATCCGCTACTTGGTTGGCGAGGGTGTCTGCGAGGTCGTTGCCGATGGAGTGGTTGTGGGCTTTTATTTTACCGAGGTGTGTACGGATGCCTGCTTCGCATCGGGTTTTAAGGGTGTGTGTGATAGATAAGAGGGTGTCGCGGTGAATGTTATGGCGGTAAGCGGAAGGGCAGTTTAAGTAACCTTGAATAAGGCGGAGGGAGCACGCACTGTCTGTGAGGAGGTGGGTGCGGCCAAGTTGGAGGCCTATATCTATGGCAGCTAATTCAGCACGATTTATGGTATGTGAGGGAGGGGTAGAGGTCACCAGGATTTTGATTCTGGTGTCCGAAGCGGGGTGGGTAGCTGCTGCTCCGAGGGGGGTCGAGCCGCCTTTTTTCGAGCCGTCTGTATAGACGAAGTCCTGCCAGTTCCAAGCAGGGGTGCCTCTGGTGGGGGGGTATGTTAGATGAACGCGGTCCGGGAGGGGGTATGTGAGGGGGTGAGTTGGGTTTGGGGGGCGGTGATATATACCTGCTGAGTGGGGTGAGTAGGTGTCAAAGAGGTGTGGAGGAGGGGGGGTGATGATAGGGTTGGGGAGGTGAGTGTCGTATATAGATTCGAGAGTGTTGTGGAGTGCAGTCATGGCTGTGGGTGAAGGGAGGGTGGAGAGTGCGAGGGGGTTAGCGACGAGGTATATGTCTACCATCCATCGTGTGCCGAATGGGGTGGGGGTGGGGTTGCCGGTGTGTTGGTCGGGGGGTAGGAATGTGTTTGCGTCGTTGGGGAGGGTGTAAAGGTGGTGGGTGTATGGGGAGTGGATGTATTTGGAGTGGCGGTAGGGTGTGTGTTCCCACCGGGGAAGGATGAGGATGGTTGCGCTGGGTGTGTGAGGGGCTGTGAGGTGTGCGCTGGTGATTGCGTGTTCCATGGCTCGTCTCATGCATTCGTGGTCGTATTCGGGGTTGGCTATGTTGGTGCCTTGCCATGTGTGCGGGGCATTGCTGCCGCTAGATGAGAAGACTATATCTTCGGGGTAGAGGGAGTGGTAGGTGTGGGAGTGAAGGGATTTATTGAGGGGGTCGGAGTAGAGTTCTGTCTGGATGTGGAATGTGTGACGAAGAGCTGTGAGGAGGTCTTCTCTAGTGGCCCATCTATTACGAGTGGTGGTGGCGGGTGTTGGTGAGTGGATTTCTGAACGGGAGCCCAGGCGGGTGAGGAGGCGGTAGACCTCCTCTTCAAACGTAAGATGAGAGAGGTCGGGGCGGAAGAGTTGGTAGAGGTGGCGGACGCGGGGGCCGTTAAGGGTGGTGACCGCGCGGCCGTTGGGAGTGCAGAGTATGGTGGTGTCGTGGAGTGAAGGGTGTGCGTGGATAGCGAATTTGCCGGTAGGTAGCATGTCAAGGTCGGGGTTGATGGGGTCATGGTTGAATGTGATGAGGGGGTGTAACCATGGAGGGGTTCCGGGGTCTGGCAGAATGGGTGTGGTGGAGGGGACATAGCCGGAGTTAAATGCGGTGAGGGCGGTGAGGCCGGAGGGGGTCTCACTGATGGTGTCGTGGAGTTGTAGGCATGGGGCCCACTGCACTTCGTAGAGGTGGGTGAGGTCGTGGTGTTGGCCGCGAGCGCACCAGTCGCACTGCCATGTGACGGGGCCCTGAGCTGGGCGACACTGGGAGTGTATGGCAAAGTGCGGGCATGTGCAGCAGGTGGAGGAGGGTTCTGTGTGCAGGGGTTCGTGGCAGATGGAGCAGGCAGAGGGGGAGGGGGAGGGGAGGCATACCGACGTGGGAGTGGAGGAGATGAGGCGGAAGCCGTCGTCGAGTTGTAGCTGAATGTCCCATTCCGTGAGGTGTTCCGGGGCCCATTCAACCATGTATTGTGTTTGGCCGTATTCTGTGTCTTTGTGTTTGGATATGATGCGTGTTACGTCGCAGGGGGGGTAGTGGTGGTCGGAGGGGGTGAGGTATTCTGTGTCTAGGTGTGTGATGGGTGCTATGGGGGTGGGGTGATTGGCGCGGGGGGTGTAGATGCCGGATTGGAGGGTGTGGGTGGAGCGGGGGAGGTGAGGGGAGAGGAGGGGAATCCACGAGGGATGTATCGTGGTGGGGGGGGAAGCCTGGTTGGTATGTAGGTTTGTGATGGGGAGGCGGTTGTGGATAGTATCGAGGGGTTCGGTGAGGATTGCGGCGAGGAGGCGGATGGGAACTGAGAGTGAGGTGGTGGACCCCGTGAGTGTGGTGATGGATTTACATGATTTGAGGATGAAGGAGGATGAGGAGGCTCTGAGGAGGACTTGTGGCCACGTGGTGATGTTATTTTTCCAGAGGGGGGTGAGGCGGGGGAGTAGGGAGGCGTGTGTTTTGCGGGGAGAGAAATCGCAGTAAGCTTGTTTATATGTGTGAGGGTCGGTGATGTGTGTGGCTTTGTCACGGAGTGAGGCGAGGAGGGTGTTGTCTTGAGTGGTGAAGTGGGCTCGGATTGTGGAGGCGATAGGGTTGGTGAGGGAGAGTGGGGGGATGTTGTGGAATAGGGTGCCCGCATCTCGTTGAGCGCGGACTAAGCACTTTAGTGTGGGTGGAGTGTGACAGGTTGTCATGATGGATTCAGAGGGCCAGTGGGAATACGTTGTGGAAAGGGTGCGTATGTGTGCCCGGGCCATGTGGCCTCTATATCCTGAGTTGTTCATGATTTTATGTAAGTGACAAACTGTGAGTTGTGCGGCGTGTGCTTTGAGGGAGGGGAGTCCGTATCCTAGGTCTGTAGTAGGGCGGTGGAGGGCGGTGCGGGGAAGACTACGTACCGATGAGACGGCGGAGCGGAGTGCGCGGCAGATTTGGCCCTCGAGAGTGTCGAGTTGGGAGTCGGTGAAGAGGCCGAGCTGGAGAGTGAAATGCTTTCCGATGAGGAGACCACGGATGACCCTGATTCTGCGGGATTGAGTTAGTGGGGATGTGGAAAGGGCGGTGATGAGGGATGCAGTGGTACGTTTGAGTTCTTGCCAATGTTTGGTGAAGTTGAGGGAGGTGTTCAGTTCTACCCCTAGGACGCGGTATGTGTCCTTGGGGCCAATGGAGGGGATGGGGGCCGGTGTGGAGTTTAGGGAGATGAACTGTGATTGCAGGCGGGATGCGAGGAGGGTAGTGTTGGCGCGGGTGAGGGCGTTGCCTGTACGCCAGAGGGCGCCGGTGATGCAGCATTTGCGGATGTTGACCGTCATGCCGGTGTAGGCGCTGAAGAGGGAGAGTTTTCTTAGCTGGATGGTCATGTTGGGGGTCGAGCCTGTGGCGAGGCTGAGGTCGTCCGCGAAGCCGTGTCCCGGGTAGGTGGCTGTGGGTTCTGTGGGGTCAGCGTTAGTGGCGGGGGGGCCTGGGCGGTAGCCCCGGCTTCCCACCGTGAGCCAGCGAAGGAAAGGTTCGAGGAAGAGGGTGAATAGGAAGGGGGAGAGGGTGTCGCCCTGGAGGGTACCGCGATTGATGTCGATGGAAGGGGTGGGGCCGTGGGGAGTAATATATGCTGTGGTTGAGACCCCGTATAGGTGTTCGCATGTGTCGACAAAGGTTGGGGGCATACCGAGTTGACGCATGTGTTTGAACATGATGCGGTGGTCCGCGGCGTTAAAGGCACCTTTGAAGTCCGCGTACATGACGTAGATGTCTTTGCTGTGGAGTTTCGCATCCTCCATCGTCGTAATGAGGGAGGATAGGGCGTCGTGGATGCTGCGGTGTTGTCGGAAGCCGTCCTGTTGGTCGCTGAGAATGCCGTGGGTTTCGGCGTACTTCGAGCCCGCATCTTTGATTAGTGCTGTCCAGAGTTTAAGGAGGTTGTTCATGAGGGCGATAGGGCGGTAGTTATCGAGGAGGGAAGGGTCGCCTTTTTTATGTAGGAGGCAAGTTGTGCTGTGGCACCAGTCAGGAGGGGTGTAGGATTTATGGGCGAGGAGGGAGAGGAGAGAGAAGAGGGCGGAGCGGGTCGCCGGGGGCAGGAATTTAATTATTTCATTGGGGATACCGTCGGGGCCGGGGGCTTTGCCGGTGCCTAGGGAGTTGATGGTTTTATCGAAGGTGTCGCGGGTAATCATGTCGGCTAGGGTGAGAGAGGGGTCTCCGCGGGGTTCGATGGTAAAGTTGTCGGGGTTGTCAGGGAGTTCCCATGGGGGGGTGGGGAGTTCGGGGGGGGTGGCGCGGTCGAGTTCTTTAGCGAAGTGAGTGTGCACCGCGTCAATGACGGCTGAGGGGGAGGATGCGGTAGTGTTATCGGGTTTGGTAATGCGGTGGAGGGTGGAGGTGGTGCCGGCGGGGGGTAGGAGGCCACCCTTAATTTTTAATCGGCGGTGAGATAGTTTGGGGCAGGTGTCATAGGCATTGTTGGCTCGAGTTTTTATTTTATTAATTTTATCCATGTTGGTGGTGTGAAGTAGGCGGCGGATGCGTGCTTGGCATTGTTGTTTGATGGCGTCAGGGGAGAGATATTCGGTTGTGTTTAATAGGGTTTGGGCGATGTGGAGAGGGCCTTTGTGTTTGCTGCATTTACGTAGAGTAAGTATTTGAGTGCGTGTTTTTTTTGGGAGCCAAGTGGGGGTGTAGGTGTCTTGGGTTGGGCGTGGTTTTTTGTCGGGGAGGAGGGGCCAGATTGTGGCTGCGTGGTCCATGTGGCGGGAGAGGAGTGTGGTGAATTGTGAGGCTAGGGTGTCAAGGGTGTCTGGGGTGGCCGAGGTGTGTGAGATGTTAAGAATTTCTGCGTGGAGGGTTGCCGTTTGGTTGATGAGGTCTGGGGTGCTGGATTGGTATGATGAGATGTGGTCTGGTGTGAGTGGAAGGCGAAATGTGAGTTTGCGCGTCGTGTGATGTGTGGTGGGGTGGGTGTGGGTAGGGGGGGGGTGTGCTATTAGTGAGAAAGGAGCGGGAATGACAAGGTGGATAGCAGAGTGGTCGGTGAAGTGGGAGGGAGAGGGGTATATCGAGCTTCGGGGGAAAGTAGGAATGGGGTCGTGGAGGGGGTGTAGGTGGGATTTGAGTAGGGTGGTGAGAGCAGGGTGTCCTGTACCTGGGTGGGTGGTGGATCTGGAAGTCTCCTCCCCAGAGGGTGCGGTGTTGGGGGTGGTCGTCCGCTAGTCGGAGTCCCCAAGCCGCGATTTCTGCGTAGAGGCGGGTCAGGTGGGGGGCGTGGAGTTGGGGCATATACGTGCCGATGAGGAGGTAGGGGTTGCCTGAGTGGGGGACGATTTTTAGTCCGGCTATATGGGGGATGAGGTGGGAGGGCGGGGTTAGTACAGTGGAAGATTGGAATGAGGTCTTTCGGACCGCGAAGAGAACACCTGCGTTGGGTAGGGGCACATTTGAGTAGCAGGGTCGGGAGCTTTTGAGGTGGTATTGTGGGAGGGCCGTGCGCCAGCGGGACTTGTGGGTGTCGTGGTTGGTTTCGGTGAGGATTAAGACGTCCGGTTGGTGGGAGGTAGAGAGGTGTTCAACATCCATGATGGAGGTGTGCAGGCCGCGGGTGTTGAGGGTGATGAAGTGTAGGGGTTGGGAGGTGTGGTGTGGCAGGATAGGGGAGGGGACGGGGGGGGTAGCGCTAGGGGGGGCGTCCGAGGGGTTTTCGTCGGGTGGGGGTCGTGCGGGTGGGCGGAGTGGAGAAGGGTAGGGGAGAGGTGGAGGATGAGGCGAGAGGTGGGGCGGAAAGGGAGACGGGAGGGTGGGGGGGATGTGGGGGGGGGTTCGCGATGGGTAGGTGCTTGGGTGGGGTGTCGAAGCAGGCGGGGGGGAGAGAGGGTTGGGGGGAAAGGGGATGAGGATGGGGAGGGTGTCGAGGGGGTGAGGGTGGGGTAGGGGGTCGTAAAGCGTCTAAGAGGTGTTGACGTCCCTGAGGGAGGGGGGCGGCGCGGAAGGTGTGGTGCCAGAGCAGAGTGTGTAGGGAGTAAACGGAGGACTGGGGGTCGAAAGAGGGGGGAGTATAGTTTTGGTCAGGGGGGGCAGTGGCTATGAAGTATGTGTGTAAGAGGACGTGAGTGCCACACGACCATGCTCTGTCGGAGTCGTTTTGGCGAGGTGGGTTGAGGTGGTGGAGGTCGCCGACGGGAGGGGGGGGGGAGGAGTTCCAGTCAGAGAGGAGTTTGAGAGAGCGGGCTAGGAGGTCGGGGGGGGGGGAGTGATGTAGGGAGTCTATCCAGGTAGCAGAGGAGTGTGTCAGGTGTAGAAGGCCGAAGTGCGAGTTTTGCCATGTCAGGACTAGGAGGGAGTGGTTAGGCGTTCCCGGACGTGGGGGGGAGCCACGGTTGGCGAGGTTGGTCCAGTGGCTGGGGTAGAGGGAGTTGCAGTGGTAATTATCGACTTCATTATTAGTAATAACTGTGTATGAGGAGTTGGAAGTTGAGTGGAGTTTGGTAATTGCGGAAGCGAGGCAGTAGAGGTTAGAGAGGTCCTGGTATTGGCCCCATTGGAAGGAAAGGGCAGCGGAGGTGTCCAGGTAGCCGATAGGGGTGGGAAGGCCGGAATCAAGGTTTAAGTCGAAGAGAAAGTTGTGCAGTGTTGTGCAACAGGTGTGGGGGTTAAAGTGGGCCGGGAGAGTGAAGCGAGGAATGTTGTTTACAGTGTGAGTTTGGGCATTCGGTTGGGAGTCCGGGGGGGGGGTGTGGGGTCTAACCTCTGTATTTTCCGGAGGGGACCTAATGATGATATTCGGCCTGTTCGGCCGGGGTTGACATGTGGGGGTGGCTGGCCCTGGGGGAGGCGGTGTTGGCCGGTGGGTTGTCAGTGGCCTCCTCGTCGTCCTCCGGTTGGTCGGAGTAGCCATCGAGGTCGAGTTCTTCGTAGTCAGGGGAGCCGGGAGGGAGGGGGGGGTGGGCTGTGGCGGCAGAGGGGGGGGGGTGTCTTCTGTTGAGAGGGGAGTGGGGTCGAGAGGAGGGTGAGGGGAAGGAGGGGTAGGGTGAGGTGGGAGGGAGGGGTGCGGGGGTGCGCGAGTTGAGGGGGATGGGGAGCGGTGCTTGTGGGAGGGTCTGGAGGGTTTGGTAACCCCTGCGGGGGAGGCGGGCTTAAGGGAATGGTCAGTGGGGGGGCGTGGGCGGGGGGGGGAGGCTGCGGATGGGGGCGGTGCTGAGGGGTGGAAGGTAGGGTTTTGGGGAAGGGTAGGGGGTTGGGTGAGGTTAGGAGTGGTTGGTGGGGGGTTGAGGAAGAGGGGGGGGGGTTGTTTGTGGGGGGGAAGGTGGGGTGGTGAGGTGGAGGAGTCCATTGGTTCGGAAGAGTCTTCTGTGATGGTGTGGAGAGGGGAAGGGTTGATAGTGGGCTGTGGGAGCGAGGGGGGGGCTGGAGGGTGTGGGGAGGGATGAGCGTGGTAGGAGGAGGTGGAGGTGGGATGTGAGGCTGTGGGTTGGGGTGGGGGCCATGTGTCGTGGGATGAGAGGGCCGGGGTGTTGGAGAGTTGGATGTCCGGGAGGGAAGAGAGGTCGAGGGGGGTGTCCTCGGTGTCCTGCTGGTGGAAGGTGGAGGGTTCCAGGTGCCATTGATTGGGGATGTGGTTATCTGTGAGGTGATGGAACCATTGAAGGAGGAGGGCGGGGGTGTTGCGGTGGAGGGTGTACCTTTTTGTGATTGTGAGGGGGTGGGGGGAGGGGGAGGTGGTGAAGATGGGGTCTGAGAGGCGGGCTTTCCCGAAGGCGGAGTAGTGGTGGGGGGTGATGTTGAGGGTGCAAGTGGAGTGGGTGAGGGCCCCTCTGTGTGTGTACGTGTGGTTCAGAGGGATGGTGATGGTGCCGTTGGTGGAGATGATGATGCAGTACATGTCGGGGCTTAGGGAAATTTGTATGCTTGTGGTGATGTTCGGGGAGGTGGAGGGTGTGACCGAAAGTAAGAGCCATCGGGGAATTTTCTCAGTGATGTGTATTGGGAGGGGTGGGGGGGGTGTTGGGTGGGGAGGGTGTTTGTGGGGGTGGTGTGAGTGAGGTATTCGTTGGCAGTCTGGGATAGGAGGGTGTGTAGCCAATGAGAGGGGGGAATAGTGCCGTTGGGTTGGATGCAGGGGAGGGAGAGGGAGTGGCGGGATTGGATGAGGACAGTGGTGAGGCAGGTGTCGGTCCAGGATAGTCCGGGGACAAGACCGGAGACGGGGGGGGGTGTGATGGTGATGTTGTGAAGGTGGTTATCAGGGGGTACGTGGTCTCGGGGTGAATATGATAGGATTGGAATTGATACAGGGCCGGATTGTGAATGGATGGGGTTCTCGGAGAGGGGGAGGATATTTACCCAGAATGAGGAGGGGTCGGCTTCGATCGGGGTCGGTGTGTCCAGCGGTTGGATGGCGTCTGCGAACTGGAGGACGAACTGGGCTTGTTCTGGAAGGTCTTCGAGTCTGCATTGGGGGTGAGTCGAGGGGGTTGAACCAGTCGAGGTGAGAGCAGAGGCGAGGTCGCAGGTAAGGAGGTCCTGTAGGAGAGCGATCATTCCTGGGCCGGTGATACCGGAGAACAGGGGGGACCGGATTTTCACGCGACGACCTGAGACTGCAGGAGCTTTGGCATCGCGGAGGAAGCGAATTTTCTGCTGTTTCAGAATGTTCAGGATCGAAGGAGAGAAGGTCGTGGAGGGAGGTACGGGACCGGCCAAGCTGAGTTCACGCTGGTGTGAAGTAAGCTGGTACAAGAGACCGACCGTTATACATGAGGTGGGGATAGCTAGGCCGATCTCTTGAAAGCCGAAGCGCAGCTCGTCGGGGAGAGGGGTGGCGTCGTCGCATTTGGTTGCAGTGGGGTGAGGGGTGCGAGAGAGGTTCGCAGACTAGCTCGTCTGGTGGGCGAGTTCCCGGCCGATTATATTTTTAATTCGGTTGGGTAGGTCGGTGAGGCCGTTGACGCATTCTAGGAGCCAGCGGCGGGCCGTCGAGCAAGCGGACGCGATCGGGTCGGGTTGTGACTGGTCTGGCATGAAGATGCCATGGAGCCAGAAGCGGGCAAGGTGAGGGGGGGTGGTGGAGTACTGGCCTGTGAGGAGGAGCGTGTCGATCATTCTGGTGGAGAGGTCGTCGTCGATTCCAAGCTTCGCGGTTGACTGTGGGACGGATAGGACGAGGGGGGTCTGGAGTCCTCGACGGAGCGGTAGAGGTTCCGAGGCTGTGCCTAGTATCTGTTGGGGGTGGGGAAGTTGGGTGGTGGAGAGGAATGGGGTCAGCGGGTGTCCCGCGAGTGTGTTCCTGGGATGGTGTATGTCCGTGAAGCGGCCATGTTGCGGGGGATCCCACACCAGCGCCTGCTTGTAGGTGGGGGGGGGGGATTGTGTGATGAGGACATAGCAGTCGAACAGGGTGTCGAGAGAGGAGTGGATGTAGTGTGAGGAAGTGTGGCTTGTCGAGGTAGGTGAGAGGAGTAGTGCGCGTGTTGGCTGCACGCGACCAGGTCTGATGGGACATGGGTTTGGTGGATGTTGGCGGCGGACAGGGACGTCCGGACGCTCGGAGGGGCGCGATGGAGTGCGCCGGCCGCCGGGTAGGAGGGTTTTTGTAAGCGATGTGTAGCGCAAGGGTTCTGTAGTACTTTGACGGGTACCGATGTGGTTTTCAAAATGGATGGCGCGGTAGCTGTCGGGGGGGTGAAATTTAAATCCCTTGAAGCTGCGCCTTTGAGTGTGTACCGTCTGGTTTCGCTACGGATCCACTGACCAGTTAGAGCTAGGCTCGGGTGGGGAGAGGTGGATGGTGCGCGCTGTTCAGCGGCCCTGTCCACCAGTCTTGCGCTCAATGGGAGGCCAGGCCCAGAGCGAAGACGATCGGCGTTGCTCATTCGAGCTACCGACCCATCCCCGTGTTATATGGTTTTTGTAGTACTTTAGTAGTACTGTGGATCTTTTTACTGTCTTAAGTGACGGTAGGATGACTTTCGAGGGCGAACACTAGCTTGTCGGTGGAGGAACAGCGCTGGTCGCCTTTAGATTTTCGCACGAAAAGACAAATTTGCTGTGAAGGCTTGTCGACAATTAGGTCGCCGGTCGGACAGCGGGCACCAATTTCTGCGCGGCAGAAAATGATGTAATTGACGCAAACAACCAAGCAAGCTCTGAAACGTTGCAGCTGAGGAAGCGTAGCAGGGGTCCACGTCATGGTGTCGCGGAGGGCAGCGGCTGCCAGTAGAATGTCGAGGGCGACAGGGGCGGGAAGCGGTAACCGGGAGGCGGTAGGGACAACGCGTTCTTGTAGCATTTCGAGGCCACGTCGAGCGTCCGCTAGGAGTTCGCCCACCGCAATGGGTTGGCGCTGATGGTCTCGGAAGAACTTGTTAACTGCCGGGAAGTAAGGTTGCATGGAGCTGGCGGCGACCGTGCCGTGTAGGGCTAGCCAGGCCGTGTAGCGGACCATTGTGGCCGGGGTGACATGTAGCGGAGCGATGATTTCCTCTGTACAAATTATATAAAACTGTCGTAGTTCGCATACGTAGAGGGCGCTAGTGAGTTGCTGAGCAGGGCAACCGCCGTAACCCCAAGCTTATCGGTACCTAGAAGGTCTCGAAAAGTTTCAGCTAGATCGGCGGACAAGGGCGTCGGTGTTGTTCGGCGTGCGGGCTGTACTGTAGAAATTAATCGGTCCGGGCGTAACGCCCGGCCAATCGCTCCGCGTCGGGTGAACAGCCAGAAGGGGGTGAAAGCCGAAAAGCCACGATGCTCCACGCGGGAGGTCCGACCCCCTCGTGCTTGCCGAGCCAGCCAGGAAAGAACAGGTCACGCGCCGCATGGAAGTGCAACGTGGTGTCGGCAAGGCGGGCCAACGCGTGGTACCACGTTTTGTTCGGCCGGTAGGGGGCGGTCACTGTAGCCGCGGCTTGGGATTGGAACATTTTGGCGGCCAGAGCCGGCAGGGCTAACCAAGGGGGGTTGCAGTAGTTGTTTTCACGCTGCCAGGTAGCATCTGGTAAGTGTAGGCAGTCGACGTCTTCGCATTTGGGGTCCCTCCAGCGGGCGTTGAACCCTGGCAGTTGAGCGTTTAGCATGGATGCGAAGCGGTCGATCGTATGCGGCCCCACCGGCGTTGAAGGTGTTCGAAAATCTGCGGGTTGAGTTGCTAGTCCTCGGTGTCCAATTCGCGGCTTAGCTTGTCCGCCCAGACGTTGGCGGCCGACCGAATGTAGCGCGGGCGAATGTGGATGTCGTTGGTGTCGAGCAAGTACCACAAGCGCCGAAGCTCTTCCATCATCCCGGGTGACCGGGAAGTAAGCTTGGTTAGGGCGGCTACCACGGCCGTGTTGTCCTCGTGTAGGAGGACTTGTCGGCCTTTGAGTTGCGGAAGAAAGGAGTTGACCGCGTGTCGCACCGCGCAAAGCTCCTTCCATGTAATGTGTTGGAGACGGTCGGTAGCGCTCCAAAAACCGCGCGCTTGGTAGTTGGAGTCCTCGTTTAGCACGCCCCCCCAACCGTAGTCGCTCGAGTCGGCATGAAGGTAGGCGGTCTTGATGGGCTTGTAGATTGACCGGCCGTTGTGTTGGGTGGGCACCGTACGCCACCACTCGAGGTCGCGTCGTAGTTGGTGGGTGAGGCGCACGCGTCCCCCCCAACCAGTCCGTGTAGCCAAGACGTTGTGGAGCTCGCGCAAAAAGAATTGTGCGGGCGCGATGGCGAGGTACAGAAACTGCGCTTTCCCCGCGAAGGCTGCTAGCTGATGCGTGGGCAGCCATCGAGCGTTCGACGCCGCTCGGCCGAGTAAGGACGAAGCGTGTTGAGCGAGTTGCTGTAGTTTTGCGGGTGGGGCGCGAAACATGCCGAGCTGAAAATCCACTGTTAAGCCGAAGTTGTCGCCAACTTGCGTCGGCGTCCACACGCCTTTCTTGAGGTTTCGTTGGAGGCCGAGGCTGTCTAGCAGGGCATGGACGCGCTGCCGAAGTAGCAACGCGTCCTCGCAAGAATCCGCCAAGAAGGGAAAGTCGTCCATGTAGGGGAGGAGTCGTGTACCTCGCCATCGAGCGTTTCGGAGAAAGCGTTTGGACGGCCGGAGTGAGCCGGTTGGTGTAGATGCCGGCGTGGGAGGCGGTGGGCGGCGTAGGTGGTTCGTGAACACTTGTGTGAGCTTGCAAAAGTAGTAAGCTGAGCCCGACCATCCCATGGGGAGGCACGCGAGGCGCCATAGGGTGCCGCGGTAGTTGACCGTGAAGTAATCCCGGTCGTCCTCCCGGATACCAAGGGTGTAGTACCCATCGGCGAGGTCGAGTGAGACGAAGTAGTCTCCCGGTCGAGATAGATGGCGTAGGTGCTTGAGCGTCTCGCACGTCATGTTGAAGGTGGAGCAATAGCGGTTGAGTTCGCGAAGGTCGATAATCAAGCGCCATTGGTTGCATCCGGGTTTGGGCACCAAAAACATCCGGGAAACGTAGCGAGGGTTGTCCGAGCGCTCCCATGCGCCGCAAGCTTCGAAGCGTGGGAGTTCCGAGTTCAGAAACTCGAGTTGGTCGGGTGTGGCGTCTAGCACGGAGATGCCGTGGTTGAACGGCTTGGGACGTATGCCGTGCTTGAACTTCACGCGTACGCCGTGGCGGATCCAGCTTAGGACTTGGCCCCTCGCGCCGATGCGCTCCCACTCCCGCCATTTTCGACGTACGCGGTGGCGCATGAAGGAAGATGTCGGGGAGCAGGAATCGGCGCGGCGGGCCACACCGTCATTTCTTGGTCGAGGGTTTAGCCGGGTCGGTCGGCTTGGGGAAGGGGGTGGCGCGGGCTGCAGCTGCTGCTGCCGCTTCGGCCTTGCGTTTGTCGGCGGTTGCCTTGCGGGCTCGAGCGTCGGGGCCTGTGGGCTTGTCCGGCGTGATTCTCGCGAAAGCGGCGCCGGCAGCGGCCTTGTTGGCGGCGTGGAGGCTGACTTCCATAGTGCTGTCGACGAACGCTTGGTATGGCGCATCCAATGGGCCGGAGACCGCGGTAGGACGTGGGCGGCAAAAGCGCTCGTGGGCCTATTCGGCAAAGACGCGGTCCGCATCTGTGCTCGTTTGTCCGCCCTTGGTGAGGCGGAGGAAGCCCAATCGAGTACGGGCGGCCTCCTCCGTCGCTGTGTGGGTGCGATGACCCGCTCGGATGAGGGCAATCGCTGCCGCCTGCTCTGCCGGTAGAGGTGGGCCGTGCGACAGCGTGTCCAAAGCCTCGCCAATTGCCGCGTTGGCGCAACTGTCGAAGAAGGCATAGCACCCGATGTGTAGGTATTCGTCGTGTGCCGATTGGGTGCGCTTGTCGCTTAGAGCACGGACGGTGTCGTTAGTGAGGGTCCACATACGTGGCTCTTCGACGTCGCGAGGGGGACGTTCGAGGCCGGCCGGGATGACTTCGCCGTAGTAGGTGAAGTCGACGAAATCGGACGCAGAGGGGTCGGGTTCGTCGTTAAGCAAGTCGATAGGTGGCTTAGGGGCCGCCTTACCACCTTCCGTCGCTGGGGTCGCGTCGGCGGGAATGGACTGTTGTTGATCAGTAAAAGCATGTGTGGCTGTCGTCTGCTGGAGCTGTGCGAGTAAGGCAGCGTTAGCCGCCAAAAACTGCTCAGTAATCCGTTGTTCCGATGCCAATACTGCCGTAAGAATCTGTTCGGATGTGCGTTGTTCGAGTGAGGTAGCGTGAGGGTCGGCCGCTGCGGCGGATGTAGACTGCTCAGGCTGCATGTTGCGGAACTGCGTAGCTAAACGAGGGGAAGTGTCGCGTGACGCTCGAGTGCGCATGGGACGATGTAAACTGACACCCTGCTCGACTACTAGAGTCGAGACTGCATTCGCGCGAAGCCTAGATTGGCTGAGCGCGAAAGCAAAGAGTGCCTAGGCTCGTGGCTAGCTACGGCTTATAAGGCGCGGGCTAGCTAGAGCTGACCGTTGGGGAAGTCGTTGGTCGTTGGTTGCGTCTAACTGCTGCGGCAAGGTGGTTGCCCTGCAGGTGCGACGCGCCGCTATTAACGGTAACAGTAACCGCTAGTGTCACTGCCCCGTACACATGGAGTTGGATATGCAAACCTCTAGATTCAAATCAATCTGACCATAATATGCTCGCATTTTCTGTCCTACACCCGTAGGACCAAATAGCCGATTTTTGCCGATTTCATCCTGTCCTGCGACTAATGCGTAGGACGGAATGGTACGGACTGTAAAGTAAAAGTACGTAGGCCGAATTTGCTTATGCGTGGCCGCTCGCGCTCGCTCCATCATATCATCAGGTTTATCGCGTTTCGCGAATCGAGGGCTGATGACTCCTGGTCGTAAAATAGGGGCTGAGTTAATCACAAGCACTTACCTTCGCTTGAAACCTCCGAGATCCGAAAATCGCGCCGGATAACCTTAGCCTATAATCCGAAGCTACGGCCATGATAACGCAGCCTTGTCTTTCTAAGGGCAGTGTTGTCGCCCCCCGCGGCTCCCGGCGCGCCACGTTGCGGGTCCGCGCGGCAAAATCGTCATCCGATCGCGCCTGCCCAGCACCGCCCGCGTCTCGCAGTCGTCGCGGGTTTCTGGGGCTTGCGCTCGCCGCAGCTGTTGTAGTCCAAGCACCCGGCCCGGGTGAGCTTGCTGCCCTTCACCGTTCCCAGAAGGCAGATCGGCACTTTGCTTCACCGTGCTCGTGAATTGATTACAACAAGCTTTACTCGACGAGGTGGACCAGAAAGAAAAGTAAATAAGGAACATTTTCATTAGAAAGAGAAAGTGACAAGCCCCCCCACCCCCCCCTCTCCCGCGGCCTTAATCCCCGAACATAATGGAGACTTTTTCTGCAATGAAATCAGCACGCGCGTATACGATATATGATGTCAAAGAGAAATGCACAATGAAAAGCACAAACGAATACTCACCGCAGTGTTTCACTCCTACATTTTGTTGGTTGTTGTTTATGTTATTTCCAGTGGCATGTGAAGAGCTTATTTCAAAACAGATGAGGAGAGGGTCTGGGAAGCTCAGTTTTGCATTACGATAGTGCTGTTTAATCTCATATGCGGGACCACTTATGGCCCTGGCGTAAGGGTGAAGCCATACTTTGCTCATTCTGCACCCGACCACCTCTCACATTGTGCTCCCTGTCAACTATCCGCTATGGCTGCAGGCGCGTCGGCGTCCGGCCTGGAGTCGATAGACATGATGGACATCCCTAAGCGCACCGCGGAGGAGCTCATGGAAATTCAGGGTGAGTGGTTGGTCATGAGACACCCGAAGAGGGGAAAGACAAGTATCTTGTTGCTTCTGCTGCAGAAGTAAGGCCCATGCTTATTGCAGTATGAGGTCGGTGTGTAATTGGTGACGATGTGTGTGTTTGTGTTTGTGTGTGTGTTGGGCAATGCTTATGCTTAGCTGAGTCACGTGCGAAGCTGAAGGAAGCGGACAGTGTATTTGAAAACTCTGAGCTGCTGGCCACGCTCAAAGCAAAGTCGGAGGCTAACAAGGAAAAGTGCGCAGTGCCCCCTCCTACATCTTCTCCTTCCATTGTTCTCGTCCCCATGCTCTCGGCCGCTCTCATTCCATGGCCTCATTCCGTGCCATGTCCGGCTGTCGCCACAGGAACGCGAAGGAGCTGTCCAGCAAGTACTGCATGAGGCAGGCAGAGCTGGGCATCGGGGACTGTGGTGGGCTGAGGGTAAGTTCCCCCCTGCTATTCGTACCCCTCAACGTAACACAGCGCTATCCCACCTTCCTCCTGCTAGTACGCACATGCATTTAGAGTGAACTGACTGACTCGCTGTGTGGATGGGTCTCAGTTCATCCCGGGTGCAACCAAAAACGGGAAACAGAAGACTCCGAAGTGGCTTCAGAAGATCCTCGGCGTGGAGGTGGACCAGCCCGACGTGGTCATCAAGTTTTAATCGGCTCTGCAAAATAGGGCGCTTCGTCAGTGTTAGCGATACCTTCTATCAGCACGTTGCGCACAAGCGATTGAGACGCACCGCTCGCGAGCCACCCGCCGTCTTAATCAGGCATCCTCGCTGATCATATTCGCCACCATCCCTCTCCTTCTACCACTCGCCAGATACTGCACACCATCATCTGTTGTTGAGCCGGTGTATGTGGCGTGCCCAGCCAGACTAACTGCTCTCTTGGTCGGGGCAGACCAACTCTATGCACCTCCTGATTCGGCCACCGCTCGCTCCACCTCCTCTCCTCTCTCAACCTTTGTTTCGACCACCGCTTTCCCGTGTCCCCTGCCCTTCCGCTGAATCCTCTGCTTATTTCTTCATTTTTCAGTCCACAGGCTACAAAAGAGTGCGAGACAACGGGACACGTATTTGTAGGGTGTGCGTGAGCGCCATTTCCTCTGCATTTCTTAGCACATATGGGAGAGTCGGTATGCTGGGTCGCAGGAGGGCCATCTGCTGCGCTCATCAGGGGTCCTGGTACCAAGCCACGTCCACCGTCTGCACCGAGTCGCCGACCGTGCTACTGCCGTCTTCCCTCCGCACAATTGATCCGCATGTGGCGTAGGAGCGATGGGCGCAGTGCAGCTCCGTTGCGAGCCGGAAGATGTTTGAAATTTGCGAGCCGAGAATGTAGTCCGCACCGGACAGCATCTCCACCGCCACCACCGCATCCAGCGCAGTCTGCCCCACCTACAACCGAGTTGGGACACACTCAGGGCAGCTAGACGAATGACCTCCACCCCACAATACACCAGGCACGGCAACCGGCGGGGGGGGGGGGGGGGGGGGGGGGGGGCGCCTTCTCTGGAGCCGCGCTGTCGTCTTTGTTCTTCCGGTGCAACAAGCCATCCTTATACTTGGCCCGTTGAGCGCTCTCCCTAACGCACAGTACACACGCCGCAACCGTACTCAGCCCACTCTCACCTAATAATTTTCCCTGGGGGCTCTGTACATTCAACTCTCTTTCCGGAATATATTAATAGACAAATATCCTCTCCCTCTCAGACCTCCCCTCGCTTTCTCTCTCTTCCCCTCCCCCTCTATTCCCGAACCACCTCTTCTTTTTCTCCAGCTCATTTCCCCTACGTTGAGATAACGTGAATTCCCTTCCCTCCTCCACACTTGCTTCCTGCTCCTCCACACTCTATCCCTTCCTTCACCGCTTCTCTCCTCAGCCCCCCTTCTCTCTCTCCCTCCTCCCTATTTTGGTCTAGGTTGTTGCACGGATCACGCCTCCATATAATACCGGATCCACCCGCACCCCTGGACCTCCTCACCTGTTGTAAATAAACGTAAAGCCCCCCGCTGTGGCATTTTGCTGGCCATGCCATCGCTCTAGCTCCTTGATCACCGCCACGTTGTCGGTGGAGACATACACTGGCATCTTGCTGCCGGGAGGGTACGGCACACCCGCCCCTACCGAGGCCTGAGCTCGCTGGAGATGCGACAGAAAATTTCTGGTGGAGTATGTGGCGGGTCGGATGCCAAAGTCCTTCTGAGTGTTCGCCAAATTGTCGCTAGCGCGGACGTGGATTGCGGAATATTTCGCTGGTAGGCCCTCCGCCCGTCGTATTCTCTCCACCTGGCGACATGCGATAGCCATGATCGTGGCCATTATCTTGCAGCCTGACAGGTAGTGTGTGGAGGCGTATGTGTTGCCAAGCTAGTGGCTGTATGTGCGTAGCTATGTGTGTGTGTGTGTGTGTGTGTGTGTGTGTGTGTCTGTGTGTGCGCGCGGCTGTATGTGTGTATGGCCGTGCGTGAGCGTGTGTGCGCGGCTGTATATGTGTATGGCCGTGCGTGTGCTTGTGTGTGTGTGTGTGTGTGTGTGTGTGTGTGTGTGTTGTTCGATAGCGCCAGAAACTTCATATTCAAGCGTCAGTGTCTCTTACCTCCTTCTGAACGCCCTTCTTCAACTCAGGCAGCGGCTTCCACAACCACCTCTGCGATACATTTGTGCACGAGGGGTGGTCACCTTGAGCGGCACGAGATATGTCAGGGCAAGACAATGGTGCGTGCCTTTCAGACAGGAAGGGGAAAAGGATGGATTGGGGGGACGCATCACCCTCTGCTACATTTGTACCTGAACCTCGGAGCGCAGCTGAAACGAGCTTCCGGCAGCGTTCAGCCATCCTTTCAGCACCTGCGAGGCACAGCGGAGAGATGGGCGACGGGGAGGACAGCTCGTGTCTCTGTTGCATGAAACAAGAATGAGGTGGAAGGTAGAAGCAGCCAATAGTATGGAATCAATTTGAAGATGGAAGGGGGGCAAAAGGGGGAAGCACCTCATCCTTGTAGAGCTGTTTGTGCACCGAACCATGCTTCGAAGTGGAGCCCCTACTCTGACAAGCACCCCTCATCTCAGCACTCTGATCGTTTACACACTCGTGTCACTCACATATATAGTCGCGCGCAACCAGCTCTTGCGACAAACCTCCCCACGTATACTTCCCCGCCATTGGACTGCAATTTTAGCTGTGCATGCATGCGTGTGCGTGTGTGGGGAGGAGGGGGGGGGCAAGCGTGTGGGTGAATGAAGGCGATTCTGTATGTGTGCGTCCTTGGGTGCGCGTGTGTGCTTGTATTTGCGCGCATATGTGAGTCTGTTCACGTGTTTGTATGCGCACGTACGAGCCTGTGTGTGTGT